>JAGXEW010000495.1:0-39444 GCA_030684275.1 Acipenser oxyrinchus oxyrinchus
AACAATTACAAAATAACTACAAAGTTATTCAGATGTTACTTTGAATGCTTATGCAGCCTTTGTTTTAAAGTGTTGCAGAACCAGTTGCTTGCGAAATATCATAGGCTTAATTTATGGCACCTGGTAATATTAATTACATTTCAACAAGGTAATTATAAAACTAGAGCACACACATACAAAGGGTGTGCATTGTCTTGTAAATACTTGTACAGCGTCTATAAAATGGGGAATTTTGTCTACAAGTGTTGGCCAAAAATATTTACTATGAAAGTTCACCTTTAATGTAACTGCTATAGGGTAGGTTTGCAGAAATGAACGTCTATTGACACATTCTTATTGGATTATTTCCATGTGTATCATATCCTATGTAGGTCTGGCTTTTCTTTTTTCTTTTCTTTTAATGTGAGCACCATCTTTAAACAATATTATCTTTTAATATTTATCGCATCTCATAATGCTGATAGATACTGGAGACTGGAGTTCACATAAAAAAATTGATGCAAAGTAGGCAACATATACCCTGTGGTAGTTCCATTAAAGGTGAATCAGCTTCCATGCAATAGTTTTTGGCTTGGCAAATTTCTGATTTTATAGAGCCTTGCCCATTGTAGAAAATGTGTTTTCTGATTATAACCAAAATGCAATCCGAAAGGTCTACAGGAGGCTAGGGAAAAAGTCTTGAAATTCAAGGCAGTTGTTGTGTTCACCATGTAGAGTGTGGCAGACAGCCTGACTTGCAGACAGACAGACGGACAGATGGATTATCAGTGCACAAGGGCCCACATTTTGAAGGACCCTAAAATAACATTGACTTTCCAGTGAACCCTAAATCAGAAAGTATCTACAGGCTATTAGTTCAAGAGCGATGTAATGCTTCTAAAATACCGTACAAGTATTACATTACTGTATATGTTGGCGTGCTTAAATTACAGGGTTATTATCTGTCTAGTAAGCTGTAGTAAAAAAAAAAAAAGCAAAAAAAAGCAAGACTCCCTCATCTGATCCTTCTCCTTGATCCTTGTAAACACTTCTTTGCAGAAACAGTGACACGAGGGTAGTGTTATTTAAGAAGCAGAATATTAATAGACATTCTGGTAACTGAATATGAAGTGACTGACTTGGGAGGGGGATGTTTCCTGTCCCTAGGGGGTGCTGATACTTGTAATTACCTTTACGAAATACTGTTTGTCAGCAGGTATTAAGTAAATCAAAAACAAACCTGTTTGTGAATGTATTTAATTCAAAACAAGAAGAGCTGACCTTTACAACTGAGTTTTAAAAGCCAATTGGAAGCAAATTTTCCTCTCGTCCGTACTGCCGTACTGAGATTTGATTTCCATTACATGAGAGTAGATGTTAAAACTTCATGCTGATTTGAACTTGGCTCTCGCCAAGATAAGCACCAACTAAGACGTAGCTTCACAGTAAACTAATGTGATCCATATGTGTCTCCATCCATTTGCGCTTCCTTCCATATGATGATGTAGATATCCTTCTGTCTGGTGTTGATGGCTGAAGTGTAATGCTGGCTCCAGGGATCAGCTTATTTTGCCTCCCTAGCGCATCAGCACACACAACGGCTGCGATGCTGGCTCCGGGATCAACCATAGTGCGGTCTCCCCAGCGCATCAGCATGACAACCGCCTGGATTGAGCTAAGTAGGGTACATCTCTGGGGTCTTCAAGTGGGCACCTTCCATCCTCGGTGTTTCGCCGACTAGCCCACGACACCTCAAGAGGGCTCGACGGTGATTCTGGCGCCCCAGCATCACCCCCTCCGCCCCCACTCAACTCAGCCCAGCTTACTTACCTGTATATCAGCCTTTCTTTCTTTCTATTGTGCTTGAGATCCCCAGCCAGAATCTTTCCGTCTCAACCACAGCCAGTTGCTGCTCCTCTCTGCTGCTTCAGATAAGTTCTTCACTGTGCGACGCAACTCTTGGCCATTGAATCCGACATCTCTGAGAAACCGGGTTGTAGAGTGTGCCACAAATCCTCGACATCCCACTTCCACTGGGTAAACCCAGACTCTCCATCCTCGCTGTTCCGCTTCAGTGGCTAGTTGAGCATACCGCAGTTTCTTCCTCTCATACGCCTCATCTACAGCATCCTCCCATGGCACTGTTAACTCCACCAGGTGAACAAGGCGTGCTGATCCAGACCACAAGACAATATCTGGTCGAAGGTTTGTGGTGGCAATCTCAGGTGGAAAAATAAGCCGCTGACCAACATCCGCCAGCATTTTCCAGTCTCTAGCAGCTTCCAGTTGTCCTGGGCGAGGATTGGTTTTAACACCTTTTCTTGGTGGTTGCTCTCCTGGGCGGAGGAATGTTGTCTTTGTGTGTAATGTTTTGATGGAACAGGTGGCAACTTATTGGTCATGTTACGCTTGTCTTCCAATGCTAAGGCCAAACATCGCAGCACCTGGTCATGGCGCCAAGTAAACCGCCCTTGGCTAAGAGCCACCTTACATCCTGTCAAAATGTGCCTTAATGTTGCAGGTGATGAACACAAAGGACATGAGGGATCCTCTCCTACCCAGAGGTTTAGGTTCTGTGGTGATGGGAGAACATCATATGTTGACCTTATAAGGAAACTGATCCTGCTCTGTTCCATTGACCATAGGTCTTGCCAGCCAATCTTGCGTTGTTCCACACTCTCCCATCTCATCCATTCTCCCTGCTTGCCCTGGGAAATGGCCTTTATACACCTCATCCTCTCCTCCTGCTTTTGCACCTCGTTGACTACAAGCTTCCTCCGTTGCGCTGGGGCTGCCTTGTGCCATGTAGGAGGAGCTGAACTGAGACCAAGACCCCTCTTCCATGCTGAACTTGCCCCATGATATCACCAATTCGAAGGGCAGCCTTTGCATCCTCCACAGCTTTCTTTGCCACCCACTTTCTTCCAGTTTTCAACACAGGTGCTGCCTCCCTTACGCATTTGTCGCGTGACTCTACTAATGTCATTTCCAGTCGGACCTTGGCGCACTTAAACTCCTCGGTTAGAGCGGAGACAGGTAGCTGCAGTATTCCTTTACCATAAAGTCCCACTCTGCTGAGGCAGCGTGGAACTCCCAACCATTTCCTGATGTGTGAACTGATTAAAGCTTCCAGCTTCTCTACTGTTGTCAAAGAAACCTCGTACACAGTCAGTGGCCACAGCAGCCGTGGCAGTAGGCCAAACTGAAAGCACCAGAGTTTTAGTTTGCCTGGTAAAGCGCTGCTGTCTATGCTCTTCAACCCTTCCACAGCTTGTTGTCTAACTTCTCCCACACGAACTGTGTCCTTTAGATCCCCGTCGTACCATCTCCCAAGGCTCTTCACTGGCTTCTCAGACACTGTTGGTATTGCCTCACCATTAATGAAGAACGTTTTATCTACTACTTTACCTTTAATTATAGAGATGCTCCTTGATTTAGTGGGCTTGAATTGCATTCGTGCCCATTCAATGTTATTGGTTAATTTGCCCAATAACCGATTAGTGCAGGCTACTGTTGTAGTCATGGTTGTCATGTCATCCATGTATGCTCGAATTGGTGGTAGTCGCATTCCAGAAGCCAACGCTCTCCTCCCACTACCCATTTTGATGCCCTAATGATTACTTCCATTGCCATGGTAAAAGCCAGTGGAGAAATGGTGCATCCTGCCATTATTCCAACTTCTAGGCATTGCCATGTAGTGCTGAATTCTGAAGTTGAGAAACTAAATTGCAAATCTCCAAAGTAGGCTTTGACTAGATTTGTTATTGTCATTGGTACACTGAAAAATCAAATGCTGCCCAAAGAAGTTCATGTGGCACTGAACCATATGCATTAGCCAAATCCAGGAATGTCACATGGAGCTCCTTCCTCTCCTTTTTAGCTGATTGAATTTGTTGCCAGATCACATTGATGTGTTCTAAGCATCCTGGGAAACCTGGAATGCCCGCTTTTGTATTGAAGTGTCAATGAAGCAGTTCTTTAATAGGTAAGTTGACAATCTCTGAGCAATAATGCTGAAGAAAATCTTGCCTTCTACGCTTAATAGGGAAATAGGGCTTAAACTGACTGATGCTGCTAGAATCTTTTTCTTTAGGTATAAAGACTCCACCTGCTCGGCGCCATGCTCTTGGTACAACCTGTTTTTCCCATGCTACTTTCATCAGTTTCCACAGGATTCGTAGAACTCCTGAAGCACTCTTGTACACTCTGTACGGAACTCCATTAGGCCCTGGAGATGATGAAGCCCTTGCTTTTTTCACAGCTTGCTCTACTTCTTTCCACTTAGGTGCACAGTCCTCCATTTGGTATTCTGGTGGATTGATAGGTGGGATGTCTGAAGGAATTGACATAGGCTCCTGCCTTTTGAATCTGTATGCTTTCCTCCAAATATCTCTCCAACTCAAACTTAGATGCTTTTAGTGTGCCATTCTTCTCACTGGTGAATAACTTCTTTACAAATTTGAATGGGTCTTTATAAAGTTAGTTCTCGCGACGCTCCTTCTTTTTGTAGCGCTTCAGAGGCGCCAGCTCTGCGCAATGTTGCAAGCTTATGTTTTATGACCCTTTGTAAGAGATTGAGTCCCTCCTTCTGACTTTCTTCTGCTCTTCTCCATTGCTTCCTCAGCTGTCTCCTTTCTCTAACTAAGCTGCTCAATCTCCTGCTGCCGCCTAGACTTTCCAGGAATAGTTTGTACTTTTTCCTTCCTTTTTTCAACTCCAAACCTCTCGCTTCCATATGCGTAGATGATGTCCCCAAATTTATCCAGTTTCTTTTCAACTGTTCCACTTAACCTTTCCAATGCAAAGCAGAGATCTGTGTTTACTGTGTCCCATGCAGTTTTCTCACAAGCTCTTGGCCATTTAACTCCAGGCTTGTGCCCGTTGAGGTTCTTTTTCTCTTACGCTGGTTTGTCTGCCCGGTTCACAAGGATCATTAGGTTCATCACTAACTGTGTCCATGCAAGTCCTCCTCACATCTATGACAGGGGTGCTGATATCCTGCGAACTGTGGTTTGCTTCCTGTCGCTGGATTTCATTCGACTGACTTGACTGACTTCGTAAGAAGTACTGATCAATGCGAGGCCCTTGTCCCTTCTCCCTCAAGCATTTCATTCTCCCTTGATGAATCTTCAAACCCCTGACTGTTGTCGCCTTGCTCCAGCCGCAGACACAAACCTGGAGTTCCATGTCTTTGCTAACTGCAGATCTTGAACTAGTCTTTTGTGAAGTACTCTCTATACTCATATCCGCTTCCGCTCCTAAGTCCTTAACCGTGTTGTCCAACGTTGAGTCATCTTCCGCCCCGCCTCGCAGACTCTAGGGGTATTTTCCTGTTTAATTTCTTTGAAGCCTTGGGCGGGTGTCTCCAGCATCCTGTAAACACAGAGTTGGATACTGCCGACAAGGGTAGCTAACCCTTGCCAGCCCCAATGGGGTCTCTTTCCTCCAGTCAGCTGTCTCTCCAGGCTGTCACGAGGTCTTTCCCTTGTTGCCAGCTGCACTATTCACAGCAGTCACTGGACGTATCCAGATCTTCATGATTTCCATTACATGAGAGTAGATGTTAAAACTTCATGCTGATTTGAACTTGGCTCTCGCCAAGATAAGCACCAACTAAGACGTAGCTTCACAGTAAACTAATGTGATCCATATGTGTCTCCATCCATTTGCGCTTCCTTCCATATGATGATGTAGATATCCTTCTGTCTGGTGTTGATGGCTGAAGTGTAATGCTGGCTCCAGGGATCAGCTTATTTTGCCTCCCTAGCGCATCAGCACACACAACGGCTGCGATGCTGGCTCCGGGATCAACCATAGTGCGGTCTCCCCAGCGCATCAGCATGACAACCGCCTGGATTGAGCTAAGTAGGGTACATCTCTGGGGTCTTCAAGTGGGCACCTTCCATCCTCGGTGTTTCGCCGACCAGCCCACGACACCTCAAGAGGGCTCGACGGTGATTCTGGCGCCCCAGCATCACCCCTCCGTCCCCCACTCAACTCAGCCCAGCTTACTTACCTGTATATCAGCCTTTCTTTCTTTCTATTGTGCTTGAGATCCCCAGCCAGAATCTTTCCGTCTCAACCACAGCCAGTTGCTGCTCCTCTCTGCTGCTTCAGATAAGTTCTTCACTGTGCGACGCAACTCTTGGCCATTGAATCCGACATCTCTGAGAAACCGGGTTGTAGAGTGTGCCACAAATCCTCGACATCCCACTTCCACTGGGTAAACCCAGACTCTCCATCCTCGCTGTTCCGCTTCAGTGGCTAGTTGAGCATACCGCAGTTTCTTCCTCTCATACGCCTCATCTACAGCATCCTCCCATGGCACTGTTAACTCCACCAGGTGAACAAGGCGTGCTGATCCAGACCACAAGACAATATCTGGTCGAAGGTTTGTGGTGGCAATCTCAGGTGGAAAAATAAGCCGCTGACCAACATCCGCCAGCATTTTCCAGTCTCTAGCAGCTTCCAGTTGTCCTGGGCGAGGATTGGTTTTAACACCTTTTCTTGGTGGTTGCTCTCCTGGGCGGAGGAATGTTGTCTTTGTGTGTAATGTTTTGATGGAACAGGTGGCAACTTATTGGTCATGTTACGCTTGTCTTCCAATGCTAAGGCCAAACATCGCAGCACCTGGTCATGGCGCCAAGTAAACCGCCCTTGGCTAAGAGCCACCTTACATCCTGTCAAAATGTGCCTTAATGTTGCAGGTGATGAACACAAAGGACATGAGGGATCCTCTCCTACCCAGAGGTTTAGGTTCTGTGGTGATGGGAGAACATCATATGTTGACCTTATAAGGAAACTGATCCTGCTCTGTTCCATTGACCATAGGTCTTGCCAGCCAATCTTGCGTTGTTCCACACTCTCCCATCTCATCCATTCTCCCTGCTTGCCCTGGGAAATGGCCTTTATACACCTCATCCTCTCCTCCTGCTTTTGCACCTCGTTGACTACAAGCTTCCTCCGCTGCGCTGGGGCTGCCTTGTGCCATGTAGGAGGAGCTGAACTGAGACCAAGACCCCTCTTCCATGCTGAACTTGCCCCATGATATCACCAATTCGAAGGGCAGCCTTTGCATCCTCCACAGCTTTCTTTGCCACCCACTTTCTTCCAGTTTTCAACACAGGTGCTGCCTCCCTTACGCATTTGTCGCGTGACTCTACTAATGTCATTTCCAGTCGGACCTTGGCGCACTTAAACTCCTCGGTTAGAGCGGAGACAGGTAGCTGCAGTATTCCTTTACCATAAAGTCCCACTCTGCTGAGGCAGCGTGGAACTCCCAACCATTTCCTGATGTGTGAACTGATTAAAGCTTCCAGCTTCTCTACTGTTGTCAAAGAAACCTCGTACACAGTCAGTGGCCACAGCAGCCGTGGCAGTAGGCCAAACTGAAAGCACCAGAGTTTTAGTTTGCCTGGTAAAGCGCTGCTGTCTATGCTCTTCAACCCTTCCACAGCTTGTTGTCTAACTTCTCCCACACGAACTGTGTCCTTTAGATCCCCGTCGCACCATCTCCCAAGGCTCTTCACTGGCTTCTCAGACACTGTTGGTATTGCCTCACCATTAATGAAGAACGTTTTATCTACTACTTTACCTTTAATTATAGAGATGCTCCTTGATTTAGTGGGCTTGAATTGCATTCGTGCCCATTCAATGTTATTGGTTAATTTGCCCAATAACCGATTAGTGCAGGCTACTGTTGTAGTCATGGTTGTCATGTCATCCATGTATGCTCGAATTGGTGGTAGTCGCATTCCAGAAGCCAAGCTCTCCTCCCACTACCCATTTTGATGCCCTAATGATTACTTCCATTGCCATGGTAAAAGCCAGTGGAGAAATGGTGCATCCTGCCATTATTCCAACTTCTAGGCATTGCCATGTAGTGCTGAATTCTGAAGTTGAGAAACTAAATTGCAAATCTCCAAAGTAGGCTTTGACTAGATTTGTTATTGTCATTGGTACACTGAAAAATCAAATGCTGCCCAAAGAAGTTCATGTGGCACTGAACCATATGCATTAGCCAAATCCAGGAATGTCACATGGAGCTCCTTCCTCTCCTTTTTAGCTGATTGAATTTGTTGCCAGATCACATTGATGTGTTCTAAGCATCCTGGGAAACCTGGAATGCCCGCTTTTTGTATTGAAGTGTCAATGAAGCAGTTCTTTAATAGGTAAGTTGACAATCTCTGAGCAATAATGCTGAAGAAAATCTTGCCTTCTACGCTTAATAGGGAAATAGGGCGTAAACTGACTGATGCTGCTAGAATCTTTTCTTTAGGTATAAAGACTCCACCTGCTCGGCGCCATGCTCTTGGTACAACCTGTTTTTCCCATGCTACTTTCATCAGTTTCCACAGGATTCGTAGAACTCCTGAAGCACTCTTGTACACTCTGTACGGAACTCCATTAGGCCCTGGAGATGATGAAGCCCTTGCTTTTTTCACAGCTTGCTCTACTTCTTTCCACTTAGGTGCACAGTCCTCCATTTGGTATTCTGGTGGATTGATAGGTGGGATGTCTGAAGGAATTGACATAGGCTCCTGCCTTTTTGAATCTGTATGCTTTCCTCCAAATATCTCTCCAACTCAAACTTAGATGCTTTTAGTGTGCCATTCTTCTCACTGGTGAATAACTTCTTTACAAATTTGAATGGGTCTTTATAAAAGTTAGTTCTCGCACGCTCCTTCTTTTTGTAGCGTTTCAGAGGCGCCAGCTCTGCGCAATGTTGCAAGCTTATGTTTTATGACCCTTTGTAAGAGATTGAGTCCCTCCTTCTGACTTTCTTCTGCTCTTCTCCATTGCTTCCTCAGCTGTCTCCTTTCTCTAACTAAGCTGCTCAATCTCCTGCTGCCGCCTAGACTTTCCAGGAATAGTTTGTACTTTTTCCTTCCTTTTTTCAACTCCAAACCTCTCGCTTCCATATGCGTAGATGATGTCCCCAAATTTATCCAGTTTCTTTTCAACTGTTCCACTTAACCTTTCCAATGCAAAGCAGAGATCTGTGTTTACTGTGTCCCATGCAGTTTTCTCACAAGCTCTTGGCCATTTAACTCCAGGCTTGTGCCCGTTGAGGTTCTTTTCTCTCTTACGCTGGTTTGTCTGCCCGGTTCACAAGGATCATTAGGTTCATCACTAACTGTGTCCATGCAAGTCCTCCTCACATCTATGACAGGGGTGCTGATATCCTGCGAACTGTGGTTTGCTTCCTGTCGCTGGATTTCATTCGACTGACTTGACTGACTTCGTAAGAAGTACTGATCAATGCGAGGCCCTTGTCCCTTCTCCCTCAAGCATTTCATTCTCCCTTGATGAATCTTCAAACCCCTGACTGTTGTCGCCTTGCTCCAGCCGCAGACACAAACCTGGAGTTCCATGTCTTTGCTAACTGCAGATCTTGAACTAGTCTTTTGTGAAGTACTCTCTATACTCATATCCGCTTCCGCTCCTAAGTCCTTAACCGTGTTGTCCAACGTTGAGTCATCTTCCGCCCCGCCTCGCAGACTCTAGGGGTATTTTCCTGTTTAATTTCTTTGAAGCCTTGGGCGGGTGTCTCCAGCATCCTGTAAACACAGAGTTGGATACTGCCGACAAGGGTAGCTAACCCTTGCCAGCCCCAATGGGGTCTCTTTCCTCCAGTCAGCTGTCTCTCCAGGCTGTCACGAGGTCTTTCCCTTGTTGCCAGCTGCACTATTCACAGCAGTCACTGGACGTATCCAGATCTTCATGATTTCCATTACATGAGAGTAGATGTTAAAACTTCATGCTGATTTGAACTTGGCTCTCGCCAAGATAAGCACCAACTAAGACGTAGCTTCACAGTAAACTAATGTGATCCATATGTGTCTCCATCCATTTGCGCTTCCTTCCATATGATGATGTAGATATCCTTCTGTCTGGTGTTGATGGCTGAAGTGTAATGCTGGCTCCAGGGATCAGCTTATTTTGCCTCCCTAGCGCATCAGCACACACAACGGCTGCGATGCTGGCTCCGGGATCAACCATAGTGCGGTCTCCCCAGCGCATCAGCATGACAACCGCCTGGATTGAGCTAAGTAGGGTACATCTCTGGGGTCTTCAAGTGGGCACCTTCCATCCTCGGTGTTTCGCCGACCAGCCCACGACACCTCAAGAGGGCTCGACGGTGATTCTGGCGCCCCAGCATCACCCCCTCCGCCCCCACTCAACTCAGCCCAGCTTACTTACCTGTATATCAGCCTTTCTTTCTTTCTATTGTGCTTGAGATCCCCAGCCAGAATCTTTCCGTCTCAACCACAGCCAGTTGCTGCTCCTCTCTGCTGCTTCAGATAAGTTCTTCACTGTGCGACGCAACTCTTGGCCATTGAATCCGACATCTCTGAGAAACCGGGTTGTAGAGTGTGCCACAAATCCTCGACATCCCACTTCCACTGGGTAAACCCAGACTCTCCATCCTCGCTGTTCCGCTTCAGTGGCTAGTTGAGCATACCGCAGTTTCTTCCTCTCATACGCCTCATCTACAGCATCCTCCCATGGCACTGTTAACTCCACCAGGTGAACAAGGCGTGCTGATCCAGACCACAAGACAATATCTGGTCGAAGGTTTGTGGTGGCAATCTCAGGTGGAAAAATAAGCCGCTGACCAACATCCGCCAGCATTTTCCAGTCTCTAGCAGCTTCCAGTTGTCCTGGGCGAGGATTGGTTTTAACACCTTTTCTTGGTGGTTGCTCTCCTGGGCGGAGGAATGTTGTCTTTTGTGTGTAATGTTTTGATGGAACAGGTGGCAACTTATTGGTCATGTTACGCTTGTCTTCCAATGCTAAGGCCAAACATCGCAGCACCTGGTCATGGCGCCAAGTAAACCGCCCTTGGCTAAGAGCCACCTTACATCCTGTCAAAATGTGCCTTAATGTTGCAGGTGATGAACACAAAGGACATGAGGGATCCTCTCCTACCCAGAGGTTTAGGTTCTGTGGTGATGGGAGAACATCATATGTTGACCTTATAAGGAAACTGATCCTGCTCTGTTCCATTGACCATAGGTCTTGCCAGCCAATCTTGCGTTGTTCCACACTCTCCCATCTCATCCATTCTCCCTGCTTGCCCTGGGAAATGGCCTTTATACACCTCATCCTCTCCTCCTGCTTTTGCACCTCGTTGACTACAAGCTTCCTCCGCGCTGGGGCTGCCTTGTGCCATGTAGGAGGAGCTGAACTGAGACCAAGACCCCTCTTCCATGCTGAACTTGCCCCATGATATCACCAATTCGAAGGGCAGCCTTTGCATCCTCCACAGCTTTCTTTGCCACCCACTTTCTTCCAGTTTTCAACACAGGTGCTGCCTCCCTTACGCATTTGTCGCGTGACTCTACTAATGTCATTTCCAGTCGGACCTTGGCGCACTTAAACTCCTCGGTTAGAGCGGAGACAGGTAGCTGCAGTATTCCTTTACCATAAAGTCCCACTCTGCTGAGGCAGCGTGGAACTCCCAACCATTTCCTGATGTGTGAACTGATTAAAGCTTCCAGCTTCTCTACTGTTGTCAAAGAAACCTCGTACACAGTCAGTGGCCACAGCAGCCGTGGCAGTAGGCCAAACTGAAAGCACCAGAGTTTTAGTTTGCCTGGTAAAGCGCTGCTGTCTATGCTCTTCAACCCTTCCACAGCTTGTTGTCTAACTTCTCCCACACGAACTGTGTCCTTTAGATCCCCGTCGTACCATCTCCCAAGGCTCTTCACTGGCTTCTCAGACACTGTTGGTATTGCCTCACCATTAATGAAGAACGTTTTATCTACTACTTTACCTTTAATTATAGAGATGCTCCTTGATTTAGTGGGCTTGAATTGAACTGAACAAAATATTTAGCAAAACTAGCAACAAATTGTGGAAACTGGCATTTGTATTTCTTTGTCGGGTTTAATCAGAGAGAACTCCTTGCCCAGGACCTCAATCCCACAATTCACTGCAAACATGGCGCATTTCTAAGGAAACTAAGGAAATTAAAAGTTGAATATCAAAAGGCTAGTTTGTTTGATCACGACGGGTTCTATGTGTAATAGCAGTGTCAGATTGGTATTGATTAAGTGTGTAACCGAGGGAAACCGAGGGGCCGCATTGCTTTGAGTAATTAACACTCCATTTAATTAATACCTAACAACTTAAAATGTCTTCAAGGTAAGTAAGAGTATCAGCACACCCCTACCTGTCACAGTAGATGGAGCTACTGTTGTAAACCATTGATTTGGGTACATTTATTGTAGAACTCCTATAACTTTATGTATTTGCATAGTGAAGGGGGCGTCTGTTGGCTTTATATAACGGCTTTATTCATTTAGTTAAATATAGAGTGGAAAGTTCTGTGGTCTCAAACATCCTGAATACATTGTATTTTCTACTTTGTGCACATTCCACAAATCTTTTCTTTTTAAAGTTATATATAAACCAGTACATTCACATAAAGGGTAGTCCTTATAAATCATGTAATAATGATGAGTTTATCAGGGTCTAGCCACCCTGAAACATCTGTAGGAGATTAGGTGTATAGTGGTTCAAAATCAAGGCAGTGGACTCTATTTTTTGAGTAAATACACTAAAATAGATACATCTCCCTTTTGAAAATGTCAGTCACAATGGAAAGCCATCAGACTAGACTGACTTTAGTTAATTTGGCAGGTGCTTCTGTATTACAAATACTGATGCAGAGTGACACAGTAGTTCAATCTAATGTAGAGTACAAATCAAAGGTTGTAAGATCCACTGGTGATACAACAGTACCAAAAGGATATTGTGGCCTTGGAGAGAGGAGAGTCCAACGAAGATCAACCAAACTAATCCTGGGGATTGAGCTATGAAGACTGAGGGAACTGAATTTATTTAGCCTACAGCAAATAAGAATTAGGGGGGGGGGGGGTTGGCTTGATTGCAGTCTTTAAAATCCTTAAACAAATTAAGCCAATATTCTAAGCACAGCACTGAGACTGGGACTTTAGGACAGTTGGAACTTAAGTGGAGACCGACTTAGGATAGAGGGTAGGAGACTCTTCTTTACACAGAGAGTGGTGAGGGGATGGAATAGGTTACCTAGCAATACTGTTGACACAGAGTCTTTGGGATCCTTAAGGTTTTGTGATCAACCAGCTAACTGGAAGCGTTAGTAAATGTTCTCATCTTTTCTTTGTTTTCAGGTATTCTCCTCCAAGAGGAAAAGATCAATTCAGTCTTCCTGCTCTACCTGATGGCCATTCCGAGTTTTTGCATCCTCTTCATTGCAGCGCTTGCGCTGGAGAACTGGGCAGTGCTGGAGGCTCCTATTAAATATGACAACAGACTGTGGCTGTTCATCCTGCTGAGCTGCCTGGGATCAGTCCTGTACAACCTCGCCAGCTTCTGTGTCCTCACCCTCACCTCGGCCGTTACTCTGCACATCCTGGGCAATCTAAACGTGGTGGGAAACCTGCTTCTCTCGCAGTTCCTGTTCGGCAGCGAACTCTCTGCGCTGAGCTGCGCTGGAGTTGTATTGACGCTTTCAGGAATCGTCCTGTATCAGAATACAGACTACATCGCCGAATATTTAGATTCGAGAAAGATGCCGTCCGAGCCAGAGAAGGACTCCAAGACTGAGTGAGGGGACACCCTGAGCGATCAGGAAGTGTAGAGTGTTTACAGTGTTTCGAGGGGTGGTGCGTTTGTATCACAGACAGCGGCTTTTACATAACCATTATAAAGAAGGCCTGGTCAAACTAACCTGCCGTAATACTAGTGCCATATATTAAGGTTTCCTTTTTTCCCCAGCTGAAATTGAAATGAATTAACGTAAAACTAGAAGCATCTTTTTTATTTAATGAACTCCTATTTTTTTTTTTTTTTTTTTAGAGGAGAACATTCCATGTTACAAAATGTGAACCAAACAACTTGAGAGTGCTTAATAGGCCTTGGATTGTATCACTTCCCAGAAGTCAGGTTCTAGTTTTGTGAAATTAACCAACGTTTTTAAAAGAATAGGACTGAATCAAATAATGGAGGAAAATAAAAGTAAATAGTTACAGCTAGAATACTGCAGTAAGGTCTGTTGCAATGACACACACAAAATAAGACATTTGCACATGGGGTACATTTAAGGCAGCTAGAGTCATACCAGATAGTACCCATTGTATTGTGTCATTATTAGTTTGATTCAGTTCTGAGCAACAGCCAGAAATAATTTTGTTTACAATTTCCAACCCTTGGTAAATATGCATTTTAGCTCCAGTGTTTAGAAAAGGCGGTATCCATATCTATTTAAGATAGATTTAACTTGAAGGTTTTTAACTGCAAGTTGACGTAGCCATTGAGGTAATAAGGTGAAGACTACAAAGGCATTAGCACCAGCTTTGCTACCCAGTATCTCTTTTATAAAACACAGCGCTTTAGCTATCTAGTATTAAAACAAATACTATCACATAGCATTGCACCAATGGAACTGAAGAACATGTTGATGTCATTTACCTGTACATGAAAAGTGATTTTGCACAATATAATTTTTTTTTTGTTGAAAAGGCTGCCTTTTGAAATATACTCACATATAACTTGTATTGTATATAATGATACTGTTGTTGTCATTAGATGTAAATAACTATTTTATTTATATTTATGTATTTTAAAATATGAAGGACTGTATAAATACTGGTTGAAGAAAGATTTGTTGTCTCTGTGTTTCTGTCTATTTTAATTCAAGACACAGGTTTATATAAACGGATGTGTTTTCACTGACCTATTCCCACTGTGTTTTCTTTTTATAAAAGGAGCTCAGTAGATTAATATCGTTATAGGGGAGTGGTAGTTGGATCCAACACTGTTTTGATCCATAAAATAGACCACCTGATCCCTGAGTAGCTCTCGTGGTAAAGCCATGTTCGCGTGGCGTGCATTGCGACTCGTACAGACAGGAGAGCGCTGGTTCCTGCCCTGGCTGTGTGACCACGCCAGCCTTTGCTGGGGACTCCTCAGGGAGTGTCGCATTGGTGGGCAAAATTGACAGGGACCATTTCTTCTAAACGTTCTAAATCGGGGTAAAAAAAAAAAAGAGGTAAAAGATTTAAATTGAATTAAATAAAATAACCCCTAAATGTTTTTTTTGTTTTTTTTTTAAATGAAACTTGCATTGATTCTGATGTGAGAGAATATTTCTAGGCATCCCTGTCTTTTATTCTCAGAATAGCAGCTGAGTGTTTCTCTTACCCTATGTGGGAATGAGGAGGCTGCTTCATGCTATGAGACAAGGTCAGCTATAAATATAGGCTGTAATTCATCTCCAATTACACCTGCAGTGTCCCACAATGATGTTTCGTTTGACACTTAATTACATGACTTCTGCCATTCATGTTCTCTGGGATCCCAAATCTCATTGTTCTGCAATAACAAGATACTCTACAGTTTCAATAAACACGTCACACAGGCTCCCATTCACAACACAGCCCAGCCTGCTAGGCGATTACTAATTCTGTTCAAGTCGGACTCTATTAAAAGAAAGCAGATCTCACTGATAGTTCGTTTTTTTGCACCCCTCTAATGAAGCTTTAGCTTTAGAAATGTAAGCCCCCCCCTGGAGATGTAAGTAAAACCAACCTGCCACTTATCAGTCCATTCACATGCAAGACATATTCAGAATACTTCAGCCAGCGTTGATGGGAATCACCAAATTGTCTTTTGGAATACTGTATTACTAATATTACATTTCTTTTTAGAGTACAGTAACCACCTAAACAGGTTGCATTTACAACACAGGCTTATAAAGTAAAAAACAATCAGAAAATGTCAGTTTAGGACTGTCACTGTTACCAATCAGCAGGAATAATTCAATCCACTCCTGGGTTTTTATGATCATTTGACAGTGCTCTCGTTCTCCAATCACTGAGTGAAATGATGTCAAGATAAGACAATTGTTAATAAAACAAATAAAATCATAGCTTTTTTTAAGGTTGGGGGGGGGGTTACACTGTGTCATGTTGCACAGACTTATGATTTTAAATGAGTTGTCCCTAACATGACAAATTCCTTTGCTGTGGAAATACATGTAAGTCTAGCTTTCCGTACAGGAGTACAGTTCATTAACCTTGTCTGCTGCTAGGTTTTAGGCACGCAGGGTTGCCCATGTGGTAGATTTTTAAATGCCTGCAATAATTTGAATGTAATTGAGGTGTGCAGGCTAACACAGCTGGGCAGGCCCTGACAAGCAGGGTAAGTGTGCTTTCCATTTTAAAGTGCTGTCGTCTCTTTTTAGATTCTTATTCCATTGCATGCCTTTTACCTTGACTCTAGTTATCCATTTGCAACCGCTAGACAGTGTCTGCCTCATACTGTGGGCTCTATTTACCATAACTTTGTTTTGCTATGAACGCACAATACATTTGCCATTGCTGTATGGTACCACTGTTCAATATATGTTCCAAATCCATCGCGTTGCCATTGCTGGTAATGCTGTGGTCTGCTAAGAGCACTGTTAGGGATTATTCAGGGTAATAAACTGGGATTGGAACCCAATGGGATTCTACACTATACAGGAACTGCTCGTGTTGTAAAATGAGGCAATTCATCTGAATGGATGATTGCCAGGCAGATCCTTTTTTAAAGTAAAAGAAATAAATAATGCACCATTTTCTTCTCCTCCAGACTGGGCCTCTCCTCTGGCAGTTTCATATTCTCACTGATTGCACATCCTCTCTTACCTGCTGTTGCTCTATGCAGACCAGGTTTGTCAGTGTGCTTCTGATTCCTGCAATTGCTACTCAGAGAATGGACTGAGGTTAGATAATGCCTTCTGGTAATATGAACTGAACCAGACCTCCAGTATAGTCCTACAAGCAGCATTGCTCATGTGTCCCTTGACCTCTTTACCTTATCTGTTTCCAATCCTTATAGTGTCCCTCTGCATCAGAAATCGATTGCTAACGGCTCCTTGTAACGCAGTATTAAAAATCAGGGACGCCTTCTAATCTTTTAGTCAATTCACTCCTACTTTTTGAATAAAAACCTGTTGAATTTTCGACACAGTAAGGTGAGTGGAAGAATGTAGCAAACAGCCCTCAAGGAATTCCATTTTCAATATGTCAGAGGGACCCTGCAGTTTTAATTTAAAAATACAGTATCTCCATAATGTGGATCACTGGGGTTAGACAGACTATATATAACACTGGTGATCCCAGGAGCTTTGTTTTGCTTGTTGTATGTCAGAGAATACTGACCAGTCCATTGTCCTATGCGTCCTATGTGCTTCTTAATCCCACAGATGGATTCCGGATTTTATACACTACAGAGGTGCCTGGAGAACATTTGCAAGGTAATTAAAAATATAATGGGTCTTAAATACCATGACCATCCAAGCGGCCTGTATGGAAATAATTTCAAGGATAGATCAACTGCACACTAAATTTCACATCTGATATTAAATCATGTTAAAGATTTGCATTAAACTTTTAAAAAAATGTTTTACCATAAGTTATTGTATCAGATTCTGGGGATTTTTGGAGTCTGTCCGCTCATCCATCTGTCTGTATGTCACACTTAAACATTTCAGCAGGTATATCATAAAAGGAAATCTCAATAATGTTTTTAAATTTCAGACCTCAGGCCTGCTTTAATATTAGTGCTTGTGATAGCTTTCGATAGTGCAGCTCTTATACTGTGGTTCAGTCCAGCCATTGTTTGAACACCACCCATTGAGTTCATACCCTTTGCTTTGCAGACCAGAACTCCTTTCACTGTCTGCGGCCAACTTATGAGAGCGGAAATTATGAGCAAGTAGATTCCACCAATGAGCGCAAATAGAACACAAGACACTCATTGTCTCCAAGTTTAAACTAGCTTTAAGCTTTTAAGAAACACTTCAGCATTGTAAATAGCAAATACCATTTAAAGCAAGTCATGTAACTTTTTTAGGTGTTAAATATGTGTGGATGCTTTTATAATTACCAACACAATTTTAAAAGGATATCCAACACATTCCATTTTAACCCACTTATCTAAACTGGGTACAGGCATCTCATCTGTAGTTAAGACGTGGAAAATGCATTCTCTTACCTCTTATTAGGAGGCGGCTGTGTGGTCCAGTGGTTAAAGAAACAGGTTTGTAACCTGGAGGTCCCCGGTTCAAATCACCACGAATAAAAACTGGCATAGAGGTTAAGAAGCTCTGTTGTGGAGTGCAGGGTTGCTGGTTCATGCCCAGCCTCCTCCCTGTTACTTATATCGCAGGGTGGTGTAATAAAACACTAACAGAACAACTTCCCTTAATTAATATAAGCTGATTAGTAGGGTTATCCCACTAATGCAACAGGAGTAAGAGGATTAATTCATGTGGTTTGAGAGGTAAAGCAGCAATCATGAAAATTCATTTGTATTAAACTCTGTGTCAGACAAATAGCCCCAATAATCTGAGTGGGAAACCCAAGTGATATTTTCACAATTATTGCAAAAATACAACTGAAACTACTTTTTTGAAAACGTGGCCCAACATCTTATTAACCGAGCTGCCCTGGTTAAGCCCTTGACATCATAGTTAAGAAGTTGCTGCTTCTTTCTGGTACCTTATCATGTGTCGTAGTTCAAGTTCACTCTTGATCTAGACCATGTGACGTACAGCAAAGATACTAGGATGCAGCAATCTGTGGTGCTGTATTTGAAAATGTCCTTTTGGGATTCTCAGCACAATCCAAGGGGGGGCAGTAATAAAGCATGGGGTTTGCACTCCTTTAAGAAGTAGGATTTGATGGCTGTATGTTTTCTGTGCAGGTGATCAGAAAGGCTAATGATGTGCTGTGTGGAATCAGCCATCCCTCTGTCTGCAGTGAGGTGCTGCTCTCCGCTCAAGGGAAGTCCTACTTCTCAGGCATGTTCACAGTGCAGGTTTTACAAATCACTAAAACAGGGTTTATGTAGGAAAATAAAAAGTTTCCTAGCAGCCATCAGCAACCTAACCTACCTGTATGCTGTAACTGAGCAAACAGGAACGTAGATATACACTCTGGAAAACAGGATGAAAGAGAGAGCTTGCCTAACATCCTGCAGTATTTTGTATTTGTTAAAAGATCTGTTGGAAAAATTGTAACGAATCTGCAACTGTAAACTAGATTTTATGATATAAAAACGCACCAATGTAAAACAAGGCTGTATTACCCAGAATCTACATATGGCTCTACTAACCATCACCCATTTCCAGAACTGTATCATCTGCTTTCTGTCCCCAAAGTCAGTTCACATTACTGTAGGGATCATACACAATGATTAACCCATCGTACTGTCAGTGTTCTGGCAATAGATCATTCACACAAGAAATGCTGTCTATATACTGCACCAATACAAAGCTATGAGTCCCAATAAAAGGCTAAATGTTTTGCAAACTGTACTTTTTTTTGTTTTTAAAGATGAAAGAATTAACGTAGTAATAGTTCATTCAGTGTCACGCGAACTACGATATAAGCCCCTCAATGGCTGAGGGGGACTACATAATAAACAATGCTAGTAAAAAAGACTGTATCAAAGCCTTGTAGGGGTACTTCTAATGGATTATCCTATTCGTTTATTTAACTCCTGCAGTAGTGCTGCATATAAGAACATGTCCTATCTAGTTTATAAGCACACCACCATACATATGAACCATTGTACTCTATGGGTCCATATAGGTCTGTATTGTGGCTTCTTGTTTTTAAAACCCGGCACTCTAGTGGTCCTGTGTTGTTACAAGACTGAATATTTTGGATTATATATTTTACTTTGAATTTGATGTTTAATGTGTAAACATACAGCTATTTTGTATTAAAAATATATACATGAATATATAAACTGTGTTATATTGCTATTTTGTTATTTTGTTAGATGCGACATTCACTGTATTTTCTATAAAACTCAATCCCTGCTGTTGTTTTTTTTATTAAGGTGTAGTTGAGGTTTACAAAGTGTCTAAGAGAGTGGAAGGAGGCATGAGAACCCTTGGCTTCACAAACGAAGCTCTCCAACGTAGCATCAAGGACATTGAGTTACTGTGGAATAATCTACAGGCATTCCTAACATTCAGTCCCGCTGTATTACAAACGCTGGTAAGAAAGCAAACTATTGAAGGGGTTTTAACCAAAGATTTAAGGAGCAACATCCTCACTGGTCCTCTTACACTCATGCTAAAGATCGTATTGTTCTTTGCTTGTTTAGGGTCCTCATTCAGAAAATGAGGACCCTCATATGCTGATCATGTCCATACTCCCATCTATCCATCTGGCTGTCACTTGGTGAACATGATCACTGCCTTGATTTTGCACCAAGCTTCATCGAACCTTTATCATACACTACTAGCCTCCTGTAGATGTTTCATGTTTGGCTGGAATCCACTAAACTCTTTATTTTATACAAATATTATGAACCTCTTGTATGCACATGCACTGTTTGTTTTACCTTAATTTACTGTGGCAACATTTGTCTTTTTCTGGGATAATAATAGTGCTTCTCATAGTAAAGGTCAATGTTGATGGTCTGATGCAGGCTTTCCAAAGTTAGAGGAAAAAAAAGCAATATCTCCAGTTTAAGGTGGTTTGCTACAGTTTATGATATATGCAGTGTAGTAAAGTCATTTACATTAAAAACAAGTAACTAACATACAGTACATCCCCTGCTACTACTGTAAATTCTAAATTTAGGATGAAAAAGTTAATGACTGTGTCATATATCAACAGTATGTATAGAACAGCATAGGATAGGAATTAGCAATGAAATGTTTAATCACAATTAGATACTGTAAGTGGTTCTGTGCAAGAATATATGCAAACAATGTGACATACAGATGGACGGATTTACAGACAGACATCTCCATATATCCCCAGAATCTGACACTGTCAAAAATATAAGCTACATAATGTTAATACTAACTTTCATGACACTGGATAAGCTTTTCTCCAGATATGTGCCAAAATTGAAGTGTGGCATAGGTACAGACGCATGCATGTACAACCTCCTTCACTATATCTTCAGAGGCGGATAAATCAAAATAAGAAAAATAAGTAAAAATAAAAATATACTTTATTTTCTATTATTGTCTCTGGGAAAAATGTCACAATTCATGTACTTGTAGTAATGACAACTTGAACATGTTCTGACAAACACATACAAATCCCACAGAAGACAGTAGAAATAAGATGCTAAGATGTGTATCGATTTGTGTTTGTAATATGATCTGTGTGAACCACCTTAAAGTAAAAACACAGGCTAAGAAGAAAAAGATATGGGGTCCCCGAGTGTCTCTCCTGGTAAAAGCACGGCTGCGTGGTGTGCAGGGGGAGTCACACAGTCAGGGGAGTGCAGGTTCACGTCCTGGCTGTGTGAAGTCGCTGGTGTTCGTTGGGGATTCCACAGGGAGCTCACATTGACTCTGGTGCTCTCCTTGGTGCTTGGTGCACTCAGGCTGACACCTGTAGGCCTGGCTTTTGTCCTCCTGAGGCAGGTAGATCACTGACATCTCTCGAGTTTCTGGGTATAAAGAGGCCATTGGCTTGGTCATGGAATTGGAGGACTTCCTTCAGTTCTCAGCTATGTGGGGAACTGCTGCTATGGACTTTCTAAATTACAATCGATAATACAGTACTTCAAGTTTAAAAATGCTGTCCGACATGTTCACATCGTATTTCTTGCTTTGTGCTTTGCTTTACTGGGCTGTATAGCTTGTTTACATTTAGCTGTAGAAATGACAAGTAGAAATAAGGTAAAAAAAAATTTTCTCCTAACAAGTTAAAACAAAAGTTGTAAAAACTATGAGAAATGTCACAAAGAACACAATTATACAGTCTTTTTAATTGAAACTAAGCCTCAAATAACACCAGCAACACACTTTCAGAACTTGACTTGTCAAAAGTAGCATAAAAGTGAAATATGGTGCGTCGGTCCAGTGCGTTGTGAAATGTCCCAGTCTGCATTGCTTTCCAGCCCACTGAAGCCTGTCTAAACGGGTTGGTTGATGTACCTCAGCCCGATCTCCGATATGAATGCTGTGGGGTTTGTCAATCACAAGTGTCCATGGAAACAGAGGTATGTTTCAGCTTGAAAGGGCCTTCATTTTACCTTTAAACCCTTCTCCTTATTACACATGCATGTATTACAAACAGATTTGACACATTACTAATGGTGATGTATTATGTAACTGCTGATTTATTATTATGAAACACTGTACTACAACCATGACCTTTAATGCCTTAGCAAATTTGTATTTGGGATTTTCTTTAAGAGCTCATTAGTCATTACGTTGGCTTTTATAAACAGAATGGTTCGATTTAGGTCACAACCCCAAATAATGAGGGCGCTGTTCATATAATGTATTGCAACAAATTAATACTAGAGTCTCAGTATAAGCAAATGGGGACTGTAAAAGAGTGGGGCTTAATTGTGAGGGGCTCATTTTACTGCATATAGTTAAATAGGAAACATTCAAACAGTATAGCTATTATAGTGTGGCGTCATTTGAGGCAAGCCATTTGATACAAATAATCTTAAGATGGCTTGATCACGTCCATATCAGGGTCTGCAATATATTCCAATTCTGTTTCGTATGGGGCTATTTAAATCCACTACTGTTACTCAATTGAAAAGACCCATACATCAAGTTCTGAAACTGAGTCACCAGTTTAATGACAAGGCCCACAATGTTTTTACATACAGTTATATTCATCCTGTACACTGTCAAGTGATAAATTACACACAGAGGATACCCATCAATCATTAATAGTCTCTCCAGTCACCTTTATCTTGAGAAGACAGTTGCAGAATGTGTACTGTCGTTAACGGCTGCTAACCATTTTTCACAAGGTTAATTAAAGGAGAACGGCTGTCTGATGTGACAGAATGAATCATTTGGAAACAAAGAAGCAATCTGTGTGGACTAATGAACCATCTTAGAATGCATTTTTTGTTTGTCTGATATGAACAACTGAAGAATCGAAGCAGTGCCTTTGATAATTGCAGTAGGTTTAAGTAGGGATAGCTATGGGAATAATTACCCCCAGATCTCACCTTCTTCTCTTGAGGTCAACTAAGACCTATTGATGAGAGACCCTTGGGTTATAACCCTCAATGACTGTCAATCAGGTTCCATGTAATTCAGTCATTAACAGGGTTAGACGATTCAAAAATAAAAACCACAATTATCTTCAATCACGTTTTAACTTCCAAATACGTGCTACAGCCTCCCTAGTTAGTAGTTCTTTCTGATGCACATGTATCTTTTAATTGCTTCTGTCTCATTTTTGCACCCTAGATTTTTTAAATGAAGCGGCCACTTTCTCCCACAGGGGCAACAGAATGAAAGTAAATTGACCTTGCTTGATTCAATCTGAAATCCAGAAGAGATAACAAAACATCTCTGTAGCAAGTGCTTGTCCTTTTTAAACATGAGTATTGCAGAAAATAGGATTCTCAGTCATTTTTCTGTGCAATAAACAGGTTGATAATATAAATCTATTTAACAGTGGAGTCCAACACAATAGGTTTGGTTGCAAGATACCTGTATGCAGCCTTAAAAGAATGGATTATTTATTGAAAGAATTATACTAACATTTAATATGAATTTTATCTGCATCCGTTATTACCATGAATAATAGTGACAATGTATCTCATAATATTAAGTATATTCTATAGATGTTATATATTATGTATGTGTATTAAGAGTTGTGGAACTCAAAATACTGAATAATATGAATGATTGATAATATAAATCTGTTCTAACCTTGCCACTGGGGTTTATTCATGGATTTAAACAGTGACTAAATACCACCATTTCAAATGAAATTAGGACCAAACCTCTCATTGTGCTTCCTTTTAAAGATACAAATGCATTGAAGAGACGATGCACACTGTTAGAGAGGTTGGGGTTTACAAACTATTTCAATGATTTAATGGACAATGAGAATACTGTATTTTTCAAAAGCAGGAGGCAAAAAAATGTGTAGACTCCTTACCAAAGCCTTCAAATGCAATTGAAAAAATCCATGTGTATGTTAGTATACATAGCAATAGAATATATGCATTGAACAGTGTTATTATTAAAAGCAAGAGGACTTTTTCATTAGGTTAGGCCATTCCTCATCACGAAACAAACACAAACAGAAGTCTAGCAACACGGAACAAAAAGCATTCATCTGGGTAGATAGCAATGTGAGACTCTTAGTTTGAGCCTTGTAATTTGCTAATAAAAGCACCCTGTTTTAAACTTCAGGTTGCTTCAGACAAAGACATCCTGAGCTACAATGAATGCCGCTACCATACAAGCTGTGCCAACTTCTGGTTGAATTTTGTAGATTTAAACCTGCCATTCACCCCAGCACAGAAACAGGGATGAGTCATGTATTATTGTAAATGATGTATATATTTGTTGTGAATACCCAGTTTCTTAATTGCTGCCCAACCAGTGCCAACAAATATCCACTGACAAAAAGGACTAAATGATTGTAACTACAGTGAAACCCACTTAATATCACTCTTGTTAATGTCACTCTCCTCTTATTAAGGTTTAAAAGCATCTTATTAAATATTTTTGTCACATTTCTTAACCCTTGCCTGTTGTTCACAATTCATTTGTACTGCTTGCTGTTGTTTAAATCAATGAGCACAACCAACACCTTATGAAATACATACATTATTTTAAAACATATGGGACACCTGTTATTTTGTCATGACAGAAAGGTACAAAAAGACAACAAAGCAAATATATTTCTATTGTAGTTTTTATTTTAAACACGTTCCTGTTAACCAAAAACGAGAAGTATAAAGATCGACAGTTGTCACATACAAAGTTATGGACAACACAACCAATATATAGAAATACAACCCATTGTATATAACATTAAACTAACACCATGTGTTGCTTAAGCCATGTGCAACAGTTAAAGTGTCTAAGGATTTTCATTATAATACTGACTACAAAAAACGACTTCACTATTGCAGTGCATTAGCGCAACTGGTATTTAGTCTACATACACAACCTGTGTTTTGGCCTATCATCCTGTGCAAGTATAACTGACATTAATAACACTTGGTCCCTCTGTTAAATATGTTTGATATTGTAATAATGCAGAAAATCACAAACACATTCAGAAATGCATCAATTTCAGGCACATTGGGTATCTGATAATGAAGGAATGTGTGTTTTAAGTTGCATTTTACACCTAAGATAACTGCATTACATGATAGGGGGGTCAAACTAGCTTTGTTCTAGTGAGTGGTAAAAACACATTTAGCATGGAATCATCCCTTTGGTGCCCTCTTCATATATATCTGGTATCTCCCCAATCGGCGATGTTACCATTCTGACAGTAACCTTTCCGTGAAGTCTATTCTCATAATCTATCAGCTGCTTCCAGAAGCCATTATTGGGTCTCACGATGGGCCTGCGAGCCTTCACCAAACGGTGCGCCTCCAACAATGTCATATTGCAGTATTTCATCAGATACGCCAGGCACAGTGTTGCGGATCGACTGACACCCGCATTGCAATGCACCAAAGCGCGGCCGCTCTTCGCTCCTTCCTCGTCAATCCTGTCTGCTATCAAATCGAAATACTCATTCAAGCGTGAACGAGGTGAATCGGCGACTGGTACTCTGACATACTCGACGGCTGGGAAATGCGTGTTCACTACGTCTTGGGTGACATTGATAATACAGGTGATCCTACTGTTTGAGACCAGGACAGTATTGTTGGCTGCTCTGCCACTGCTAAGGTATAAATGTTCCGTGATTTGCCCCAAGCCAGACAGTCGCGGCACTGCAGGGGCTTCTGTGTCCTTGTTCATCGGAAAAGAAGAGCTGGACGGTCGCTACTTCTGTTTCCTTCTGCTGCCTTACTTCGTATCTTCAAATAAAGATGGAAAATGGCCCGTGTTATTTTGAAATGTATTTTTGACATGATAATGCACAAGAACATATTATACTGTGGTATCATACCGCAATATAAAGTTTATTTAAGAACAAGTCGGCATCCATTAACGTGATGGACATGCAAATCTTAGCCGAGCTACGGTATGGTTAAACACATTAACGAAAAGACAATACCTTGGATCAAAACAGTAGGCTATATATAATAAACCTGTAACTAGTGTATAATGTTGTGCCTGGACATGGAATTCAAGTCAGAGCAAACAAATGAAGAAATGGGACCCCACATTACCGGGACGAGGTTAGGGCTATTTTTTATTTAACATGGGCTACTTTATTCACAAGAAGCTTCTAGAAAATACTTCTTTAAAAAAAAAAAAACACCCTCTCAGTGAAAAATCTTTTAAACGCACACATTAGTACATACTGCATGTAAATAACCACAATTTGTGCCATTTAGCATTACTGTACTTACAGTGAGAATGATATAAACAACTACTGTACAGTCACGTCGGCATAGGTTTGTCCTGTGACACTTCCTGGTTTCCTACATGGAACGCAGTGGTCCAAACTTAAAACGCGTTTTGATAGTCCCTTAAAAAAAAAAAAAACAACAACAAAAAAAAACAGGGCGTATCAAACAGTTTTTGATTAAACACATTTTCTTCTTTTTATTCAATCTCGTCTTGAATATATGCAATTTGGAAACCTTTGTAGAAAATATAATTTTAACGGTGATGTCATTTCTCTCGTTTAAAACGTCATAAGTATCACATCACGACATAATATGAACAGGCACACTTAAATAATAGATTTTTTTTAATTGTATTTGTTAGTGTATTTATTGCCATTTATTTGGGTTTATTTACCCTTTTCTGTAATGTCTAATGCAAGCGTTGATGTACCGGTGTCAGAGTTAACATTTCCCAAACGGCGTTCAGACGAAATCGTCTTTATCAAGTGAGTTATCACCAAAATATTAGATAATACAAAAAGCTACCATTTCAAATGGTAAAAGCAGACGTACTCCCAAAGTATATTAACATGTATATTTTAAAAAACGTTAACGTTTTTTGTGTGCATGAAAACTGTTGCAGGGATATCTTTTCTTTGAATGAGGTTAATAAGAAATCACTTTGTGTTTGTTTTCCGCAAGATCATCACATGACGCGCTTCGAGCTGCTAACAAGCACCTGCCCAGAAGTAGACTGCCTCGAGTAATTAATTATGAAAATGTAAATCGACAAAGAATTCTCTTATTACGGTAAGGATGCTGCCTTTTTTAGTATAAAGCTTCATCGTCAGCCTTTATATGAACTCCGTTTCACAAGAAAGCAGATCTGGTTGACAATCCAGTTCGTTTAGGTGATTTTAGCTACTTTGCAGGTTGGGGTAAGTAATACTTGGGGTATCAATCAAATTCTGAGCATGAGCCCTTCGAGGGAATTAAATATTTAGTTTACTGAACTCACTGTGTAAAGTAATCTAATATTTATTGAACGTTTTAATTGTACTTAAATTATATCTAACAGATAGCTTTGTGCGCAATTACATTACTGGTATTGTGGCCTCTAGCAAAGCATCAAAAGGGCATACAAATAGACCCAACATGTCCTCTGTACATTCAATACAGGGAGCGCAGTTGGTATAATGCACAGTACATTAGTGTTATTGCTCTATCTTGTGGCTTCCTTGGGGTACTGCAGCGATCCACCCACAGCATTCACTAACTTTTTTTTACTGCTTTGTGCTAAAGCACACCTGTGGCCTCAATTGTCAATACAGCTGTTAAGCATTCTTTGTCGATTAACACTTTCACTGCCGCATTGCTTTAACCTCTGGCCATATCTATGTAACAGACCACACACTTTGACACAGTGTCTTTATAATTGGCAGTACAAACTTGGTACACTGCTGTATTCCATTATTCTCTTAACAATCAATCAATAATAATGTTAATATTAACACTTTAAATGTGTTATTAGATTTCATTTTGGACTTCATCTCTAAGGCTGCTTGAAACATATGTCCCATTTAAAACGAGCTTCATGTAAGCCTTGAGAGGGATAATGGCCGCTCTACTAGGAACATGATTGGTTGAGCCAGAAGGTTTATGTTATTATTTTGAGTCTAGGCCATGCATACATACAACTGAAGTGTAGCATTCTGTCTCAAGGAAAAACAAGAAGATAAAATGAAGAAGAAGGTCAGTCAGCGGCACGAAAGTTTGGCGAAAATGCTTCTGAACGAGGTCCAAAGAAAGAAAGCACGCTGGGCAAAAGAGAAAGCCTTTTTCATGATGGGACTAACTCTCGACACTCAGTAAACGCAGCTCTGCAGGTGTGCTGGCAGGTGTCACAAGCAACCATATTCAAGTCCAGGGAGGCAGACAGACTGACAAGCAGGCAGTAGTTAAGTGTTTGATGGGAAATACTGGTGGGGTATCTGACAATTGTGTAGAAATGTTCAAACCCGGATTTAAAGGGGACCAATAAATAGGATCTGCATGCCATTCCTATGAAGTGTTGCTTTATTGAGCACAATGGGAGAAAGGAATTCATGTGGTTTAGTAGTTCTACAAATTATTAATATTTTTTCGACTGGTTTTACTTCAACGTTTAAAATCTATCAAATTAGTACTCGTTCTAACCCTACAGCACGCTGATGTATTCTTTTCAGAAATGAGACTTTCACAGAAACTGCGCGCAACCACCTTGTGTGAAAACCCACACCGGGAGCGCCACACTGCCTGCATCACATACAGTGATGTGTCAAGCGGCCTGAGAACACGCAGTGCCAATCAGACACTGTCATTTCTTACATTCTCACACAGCTGAATCAGAGGTGTCTAGAGAGCCAGCGACGAGCCCTCGCCTCTCACAGTGCTAAATTAATTCAATGTCTGATGTCTCTTGAGTTTAGTTAAAAGGTTTAGCGAGAGGCTAAACATTTAGGGCTGCAGTCAGCAAGCATGTTTATCTCTACCTGCATTTAAGTCTGTTCTAAATTGTAGACGCGGCTAACCAAAATACAAGAACATTTGTCAACTCTCTCAGGTCACATTTTTGTCTTATGAACTCCAGTTGGAATTTGGTTGAAGACCCGCTCAGCTCCAATTTGCATGTGTGTTACTATTAGCCACACCTAAATTTAAATGCCTGGTAAACACTCTTTACTGAATAGTGCACACCCATAATCAACTCACAAAATAAACCGAATAATGAAGGCAGATCAAAAATACAGGGTGGGTGAAACCACTTAACCCTTGATTTGTAATGATTGTTGATTGTACAGTACATCACAGAAAAACACCCCTGAAACAAATACTGGTTCATGGCACAGTTTACTGTGTTTATTGCAATAGAGGTACAGTCTTAGCTGAACCCTCTCCAAGGCCACACTATCCTTTTTGTACTGCAGAGATCAGATTTGAACACAGTTTTCTAAGCGTGGTCTCACCAGTATATTATACAACCTCATCTTAACCTCCTTTGATTTGCAATCTACACTTTGACATTCTGTTTTCCTATTTCTATTACTTCCCCATGCTGTCTGGTTGTTGACAGCGATGAGTCTATTACCAAGGTGTTTCTCGTTCTAGTTCTATACCAGCCGTTTGATATTTGAATCCTACATTTTTGTGTGTATATCGTGACTGACACGTTGACTTTCAAACCTCAACATGCATGGCAAGCGACGGAGCAAGGCGACAGATTCTTAGCCGCGCTTCCTGAGATTTAGTCAGCCTGGCATCAAGAAAAGAGAAGACAGCAAACTGTCAGAAACGCTAAAGATTAGCTCTGCCTGTGGGGATCCAACTAGCTCCCTCAAGCAAAGCCTTCCTATAATCACAACTGAATCCACTGCCATTTGCACTGGGCTACATTTGCATTTATTTGAGATTACTTGACCTTTTCAGTATGCAAGGAACAAGCATAAGATTATACTGTGCATGCAACAGCGAATGACACTTTGCACCTTTTATACAGAGTCCACATTCAGCACATTGACATGTTAAGTGTTAAGATGTTACAGCTGGCTCTGAAGTGACTACATGAAAAGATTATGAGTTAAGATAAGGACGTCTTCTTCTTTTGTGGAATTCAATTAAACTGCTATCTATTAAACTGTGGTAGACCCTTGTTAAAGAAACCACCAGACCAGAAGAGGAATACCTTATCTAATAAACCAAAAGAGTCTTAATAAACATTCTTTCAATTACTTTGTTATTATTGCCCACCATAGGCTAAAATATAATTGTTTTCAATTGGAAATCCCAGTACAGTCTTAGACACCTTCAAGAAACTAAAACACATTTTTGCTATGAAGGACAAACTATAAAATGGCTGTTTTGGGAAAGAAAATGCTATTTCACTTCTTGGAGAAAGGCTGTTTTCTTTGAATTTATATCTGATTTATGTCTCTGCGAAAACCACTACTGGAGAAACAAATGTAGTCATATTTCAAACGAGACATATTTCAGAAAGTAAAAGAAAATGTACATTTGAGCTACTTGGTGTAAAACAAACGAATTCTAAAATTCAACCTGCAGTATACCATGAAGTATTTTCTGTTATGCTGAGGTATAGTTTATGAACTTCATGCACTTTGGGCCTAACCATGAAGCTAGCTGAAACCAGTTAAGATAAGAATAATAAAAATAGAACAGTGATAGAATGGTCAGAAGGAGTCCATAGCAACAGCTGTCTTACGCAATTAGAAGAGAACACAGTTTGGGCTAGGCTAGACAGTCAATCAATTTAGAACACATACATTGGGTTTATGCCGGTCAAATTTTAACAGATGATAAATACTGTATTGCAGTATTTCCTCTCTCTTAACAGGAGCGCTCTGATATTTCACTGCAGTGTAGCATTGTGCATGTTCTACAGCAACAACAAAAAGTCCCCAAAAATTGCTACCCATTTTGCAATTGCTTTCTTAACCCTGTAATGCCCAATTTCTGTATCACATGGGATACAATGCTTAGCCACACCTCTATATTATTATTTCTTAAAATCCACAAACTAGACTTTTTCATATGCAGTCGACGGCCCTGACTGTGGTTGTAACGTTAGTATAGAATCTTCTCTCTCTATATAGGCTGCAATAAAGGTGCAACTCATTGTTTTTGCTGGGTGTGCTCTAAAAGGGAGATTTGTAGTGATTGTTTAAAAGACAATGATGACAGGACAAAAAGTCCTGTCACTGAACAGTTTAGTCATTGGCTTTGTGTGTACGCTGGAGTTGATTAAACACAAGCTGAAAGGTCAAATGACCCAGAGCAGCCTTTAATGTTGTGGAGCCCCTGCTGTGCGGAGTGTGCCGTAGGGGCGGTGGGAGCAGGTGCAGCTGTTAGGCTATTGTGTGACTAGTTTAATCCAGCACTCTGTCATCGCCTTGGGTGTTAGGAGAGATCCATCAATCTTTCCATGAGTTTGGTATCATTTTCCTTTCCCAATCCTACAGAGATTACTGCTCCTCTCTGCTATAGCCAAATAGGATTCCTCGGGATTTTTTCCTTCTAAAAGTTTCAATTAGGCACGACTTGCTTCAAAAATGAAATTCCTTTTTTTTATGTCGACTGTTTTTTATGCCCATCACCAAACTTGTATTTGTCTACAACTTTTTTCTTTAGCATGGTGCTTGAATGAAGGCTGGCCTGGCTTGTAGTTATATGGAGAAGCATTGAGCTAAGACTTGAAGATACTCCATGAATAACACAGATGTTTGTTCTATGCTGTTGTCCCCCACCAATGTTTAAGCCAGGTTGTGATAAAAAAAGAAGCACATTATTCTCAGCAAAACAAAAGGAGGGGCGATTTATGGGTACATTGCATATATTAGTCCTTTAAGGGCTGGTAAGGTGGCTGTGTGTAAATACAGGTTTGTCATTTGTCAAGGGCACAATTTGCATAACAATAAAATTGGTCAGTGAGGTAGAGGACATTTACACAAAAGTATGCCATACAAGCAGGCAGGTGATAAAATATTTTTGTCTCTGTTTATAATTATTACCATCAGCAAAACCTGCCCTTTGGAACAACAGTAAGCCAGTACTCTCCAAACCCTTCTTTTTTTACAGTGCAAAAAAAACAAACGGTTTCAAAGCTATATAGCTGAATACAAAACAAAACTCCCTGGCGACCAGCACGAAGCGTTTATTCTAATATGGAAACAGAAACCATATTGCCGTTGTGATAAATATGATTTGAAATGAGATTCTTTCCCAGCCTCTGGGCTTATTTTGGTTTGAGTTGCCGTGGCAACACAGATGGCATTCAGGCCTAGTCTACAGCAGCAGGGGAGGTCGGGTGTTTTGTGTACAGGCAGCAGCTGGGTCTCCACAAAAGCCATTCAGTGGTCGATTACAGATGGGTTCATTATTCAGGGGCTATTCAGAAGTCTTTCTTTATTTACTCTGGCATTAACAGCACTGTTTTGTCAAGCAGCAACCACCCTCTTCCTCGAGGTAACAGGGAAGGAGAGTCCATTGTTTCTGGCACTGCTCCCTCCCTGGTTTTAACTGTTTGTGGATGCAGAGCTGGGGTGGGGTTTGTTTGAGAAGCTTGATGGTTTACCACTCACTGTAAAGGTCATTTAACAGGGAGCATATGGGACATGTATTTGTCAACTGTTCCTTACCTGGTAATCATGAATGACAAAGGTTCTAAACGAAGGGACAATGGTAGTACAGCTAGCAATGTAGAGAATGGTACCAAAGTAGGAACGTTTCCATATTTTGACACCACTGTTTAGATATAAAACAACCAATGATGGTATATGTAGTAATTAATGTATTGGTTGTCAATACTATTGTAAAAAACAATGTTAAACGTTTTGCCTACATGTCTTAATTTCAAGATTAAACTTATTGATGTTTAACACTTATATTTGAAATGTTTGTCATTGAATTTCCTCGGTTTCTTTTAGTATTACTAGATACTGCAGATTTTCCCAATAGTTTTGTCGAGCAATACATTCATTTTTTGTCTCAGTCAGTATCAGAGTGTGCAACCCTATCAGGACCACAGTGCAATATTTGTTCCAAATCCACTGATGCTAGGGTTTCTTCAGAGTAATAGACTGGCTGTGTTGCTACTGGAGTGTGGCCTTAAAATACAATGAATAAATCTATACATTATAATGGTAGGTTATTTGTTAAATGGATTGAACTATGAGATCAAGGAGACCCCTGCAGGGCTGGCCTTTCTCCTCCAGGTGGCAGCAGCGTGCCGACATGTCGAGCTCCTGGGTGTAAAGAGGCAATTGGCTTGGTGGAGGGATTGAAGGACAGCCACTGACTTTCAGTTCTACAGAGATTGCTGCTGTGAGGCAACGTAATTGGAGAAAAATGGGGGTAAAATTTAAAAAAATGTCCAGCAGAGTGTTCACTAGTAACCCCCACGCCCCCTCCTAAGTTTGTTAAAGATTTTCCACTCATTGTTTCATGGGGGGAAGAAATTACCGGTGTGCACACCCATAGTGGTCTTTTTTTTACTAGTATTGCTACCTTGCTCAGGCTTGCTTAGAGACAGCCCTAAAGATAACATATAGTGGTGACTTGATTAAACAAGTATCTGAGTGCAGAAACATTAAGAAACGCTGATGAAGAACGCCGCATATCACAGAAAACTAGAGAGATATAATATTATTAAAATTCAGAGGGCAGTCCTTTAAATACATGCATTTCCTGTCATGATGTAGGACAGGCAGGTGGTGCACACGTACTCTATACTGTTCACTGACTGCTTCAGGCTCAGTCATTTATTGTCCTTTAGGGGGAGTGAAAAAAGGGTGATTATTTTGTCATTTCAGAAAGGGGTGCGGATTAAGAGTGGGATTAGGGAGAGAGAGTGGGAGGAGCTTGGATGTCGTCCAGATATCTTTCTGATCTCTCTGTGGATAAATGTCAGAGCCAGCCATGCATCAGCTGACAGTCTACTGCAGCATCCAAGGAGCAGGGCTTGGCGAGTCGACCATCCACATGGCCACAGCAAAGGAATACAGGTACTGTTCTGCCATTGTTTATTAGCAGTATCTTTTGTATGTGCTCATTTCTTCAAAAGGTACAGGGTATTGTGCTGGAGTACCATTTTCAGTCTTTGAAAGATTGAGTGAGAGATCTAGAATTTTGATCTTTGAATGTGTTTGAAAATCAGATCTAAGGGAGTTGGCTGTTAGTGAGTGGGCGTCCTAGTGTTGGTAGAAATTAACACAAATATCTATGCTAATTGTGGATCTGAAAGGTTTTTAAATGTTAAATGTGGGTTTTATTTTTTGTGGGCTTTTTTTTTACCAGCTCAAATACCCTGGATCCCTAGTTTAGTATTTGTCAGTTCTGATAATCATTCATTATTTGTATTTCTAAATACATGTTACATTATTTTCAGAAGGAGCCGTATATATATAGACAGCAATTATTTCAATAAACCCTTTTGCTTATGATTGAGGTCTTGCTATATAAAAAAAGAAGAGGATTGGCTTGGATTTTGGTTAAATATTGAATTCCTGTATTAATGAGAGGTGCTATTTTAGTTTAAGGGAGAAAACAGAGCAGAGTCCTTCTCTTCTAATAGGAAGCACAGCGGGAAGTGGGTTATAGTGGAGATCGGTGTGTTTTAGGAGATAGGGCTGTTTTGTGGAACACTGGTATTGTTCAGGATCTGATGGGACTGAGCTTCAATGCAAATTGCAGCAGCATATGCCAGGGCGAATGTTCATTCGAGTGAAACGGACCCTAAGGATTTCACACTACAGCGATGCGCTGCAAGAAGAGGCGCAGCGCACAGGGATTTGTTTTTAAGCCGTGCTTGCAGAAACCCGCAGATACTGCTGCACGGTTTGGCAGATTAATAATGCAAGCGCTCCCAATGCTGCAAAAATAAATCCAGGTAGCGTTTCTCTGTGCTGCTAGCGTGAATCTAAGAAGGAATCAAGGAATCTACTCTTATGATGGTGCACAATGTATTATTATTTTGTGTTTTTTAATTTAATTTCAGTTACCAATATTTTATAGCTTTACATTTATATTTATAGATAAAGCAATATTGGGTGTATCACAGTGTTTTGTTGTATTGCACATTATTGTGAATATAGAGATCATGGCTGTTTTTTATTTAAGATATGTATTTATCAATATATTTTGTAATATTTTCCTCAATATATTGATATATTGTTTCATACCTTTATATTACAATATATTTGGTAATCACCATTAATTTTAGGATACTAACCCGAAATTCTTGTTCCCTCCCTTGGGAATTGTATGTGCAGATTGTTTGTACGAATCTGATCATATTAAAATATAGTATTGGGGATGTTAACACACTTATTTAACTGACAAGGTAAAGCTATTAGATTTGACGTGATCACTCTAATTGCATTCATGGACTGTATTAGATAGATGATAACACATCAAACACATTATTTCTGCTCACCCTTAGTGAAAAGCATTAACGATTACAGGAATATTAATATTTAGAATATGAATTAGAAATAATACATTGTGTTGTATTGTGGTGGACTATATCCTGTACTAATTGTAATACCTCGCTAAAATATACTGTTTTATTTAGTTTAGAGAGCTGAGTTGTAGCCATGAAACATGATTACCAGGTTGGAGAAAGTGATCATTTTCAAAGAATCAAGAGTACAGATTTTCAAGAATCTTAAAAAGCAGTCTCAGACTTCATTTTTTCTTTGTTTTGCACTGTACCCTTCTTATGAGGTGTGCAGTCAAGCAGAGTGAATCTCATTGCAGTTACACAAATACTAAGTTTCGTATTTTTTCACCTGTGTTCCGGTGCGCTCACCAGCACTTAGGAGCTGCTCTTCAGTTCTTGTTGTAGATACATGTAACATAGACTACTATAGATAAGCCAGTGTCTTTAGAGACGTAGGAGCGGATCAGCGCTTTGTGATGGTGGTCCACTATGAAAGGCGCTATGTAAAATAATGATTGATTGATTGATAGTGATCTGTCACTTCAGATCATACACTGCAGTATAAGAGATGGTGCTTGTGCAGCTACAACTGAACTCACAGTCATAGTACCTAAAACAGACTTTTCAAAAAATAAAACACAATATTTTAGTATTTGAGATAACCATTCAGAATGATAACATCATACAGTGGATAAGGGGAGAGTAAAAACACATCAAAATGGAATTTTTTCAAATCAGGTCTTCAATAAACAGTGAAACTGAGAAGCAAAACCAAACTGAAATTCACACTGCTAACTAGTGGTCATATAATACAAAATATAGGAAGCATACATGAAGGCATTTTTTATTTAAACAGTATCAATAAAATATGTTATTTTTTTTTTTTATTATCAGGAAATCCCACCCAAACGGTATGATCCATATCTGAATCACATTGTTTTCTTTGTTAAGGTAAGCATTCATTGAAAGCTCAAAATATCCTGATTGGGGAGCATTTACTGTGTATTGGATAAAGTTGCCTGCTGTAAAATGTATTAAAGAGTCTTGCTTATTATTTTCTGTACTGTGCTGTGCCTTTAAAATATCTCCAGTACAAGAAACCCACACTGTGTAACACTTTCTCACAGAAACTAGCTGTTAAAAAAACAGTTTTGTATATATCTCTTTTCTAATTTTTTAAACTGTAATATACAATGAGCACATAATTGGACATTCTAAATTGGGAGAAACAAAAGGACGTAAAATAATTAAATATGCAAAGAAAACAAAATTGGAATACAAGACCCCTAACTGTATCTATTACAGTGCTATGAGCAAACCCATATCTATCAATGACTCATACTAACGTCACTGCCCTTGAGTCCAGCCCTGCTGTATATTGTCATACTGTGCTACCTGGAAATAGGGTTACTAGATTTTCAGAGGGATGTTTTTATTTTCTTCAATTGATTGACGCCATAGCAACTCTGAAGCCATTAAAATAACTATACAATAACACAATTTATTAATTGTATGTTTCTAAGTATTCGGTGGCTACCTCTAATCAAGTTGAGAGTGCATTTCTCACGCAGTATCAACATGATTAGAGGGAGCCACCGAACACTTATTACAAACATACAATAAACAATTCATTGTTTGCTTTCTATTGTCATCTGACCAAAATAAATACAATAGCAAAACCAGATTTTACTGTTTCTGATCAGGACACAAAAGTTTAGCCTGACAACTGGGGCAAGCCCAGTTTTCCGGGGACTTCTGGTAACCCTACCTGTAAAGGATACCGGTAGATTAATAACAAACTGCCCCAGTACAAAGAAAAAAAAAACACTGCTTTACTAATAATTCATTTTTATTACGCATGTATTATGTTTACAATGGCGACTAGATTTTCTAAATGGACTTTTAAGGTTCTTAACATTTTCTAGTTTTGAAACAAAAACAAAAAAAAATGAAAACGGTGTCACCGTTGTTGAGTCACCATTTAAAGAATCCAAAAATAGTGTTTGACAATTTCATGAATATCACTTAATCTTTTTCATAAAAACTGAAACAGAAGTATTTTTTTACATTTCTTAACAACAGCATAAAAAAGTTTAAGGAGCTCTGTTTAACAGAAAAAAACAGTATTCAAATATCTCATGAGTTTTAGGCCTCAAGTTTTTTAAGACCACATAGGCCTCATCCTCAAATTAAAGTTGGTTTGAGACTCAGTAATTTGACCCTGGATAAATACAGGCTTTTGTCCTTTAACTCCTGAAGGTAGTGTACCATTGTAATGTTCCCAATACTCATTAGATAAATAAATCAGGTGAGATTTTGTTCCACTTTCTGCTGCTCTGTTTTACTTTGTGCCTCTCCAGCTTTGTAATGGATCACCCAGTGCAGGAACTCACCAAGGCTATTCATCTTCCTGGACTCTCCATCTGAGAGTGAACTTTACTGAATCTGTCACTGTCGAGCTGCACTGAGGTGAGCTAAGCAATACTCTATTGCCCTCAGGGGGAAATATTATTTTTTAACACTAACTGGAATTCATTGGAAAAATGGTGGTTCATATGTAGATTTAATTGAATTTCATGACATAGGTGATAGGTGTGGACTCAAACAAGGATTTTACCTACAAGAGAGGACCAAAAATGAAATATTTACTATGGAAGTTGTTCACTTTCAATGGAACTACAATAGAATTTATTTTCAGAAATGAACTTATCTATTGCCACTTTCTTATTTTTGCCCTATATATCGAATCCTGCCGTAAGTAGGCCCACTTTTGCAATTCTGCTCATTTTAAGATCATTGTCGTTACTTTGCACCCATTTCTTAATGTGATGCACTTACTTCTCACAATGCTAAACAACATACTGAAAGCTGGCACTTGCATTAAAAAATGGATGCAAAGTCGGGAAAATGATCTTAGAATGAGCATAATTGTACATGTGTGCTTACATAGGATTCGATGCACATGGACACCCGTAGTGGTCATTTCTAGCTTGTCCTCATTATAGAAATTCCACCTTGCCCAAACTTGAATGCACAAACAGTTTTGCTAAACCTGCTGTATGATACAAAAGCATAAACAAGTTAATCTTGAAAAATGGAGCAACATATATCAGATTCAAGTGTAAGGATGGACTGTCAGTTTCAGATGAGGTTTTCCACTGCCTGCATTGTGCAGGGTTATCTAACATCCTCATACATGGAGTGTCTGCAGCCAGTAACTGAAGGCGTCTCATTCTCTATTGTCCGTGTACTTAGTTTATTAGCCCTTTTTTACTTACCAATATTTAAAAAATGTACAACATTGTGGGAATTTATCTGTGTTTATTACGTTTTTTTTAAACAAAAGCGGGTGCAAATAATTATTTGCCCAGTCTTGTGGGTAAAAATGGGGTCACGGGTGGAAATGCTACTAAGATGCTTCTATCCACTGAGAATGCTAAGTACTGTGACCATGTAAAACAGGTGACGTTAACCTGTATCAGTACTACAGTAACAGACAGTTACTCACATTAAACATAATGTCATTTTTACATATATAAATCACTAAATTAATCTTCAAAACGCTCAGAACCGTAAGGTAAAACCAAGTCAAGTAGAGTCAATAAGAATAAGAAGTGAAGTCAAGAAGCCAAATGCCTTAATCAGTGCACTGAAGGTGGCACTGGCTGAAACGTTTGAATACTTAAATCAGTCGATTCACATGGTGGAGCCCAGCCAAGTGATTCGAGACAGTGGTATATAAGCTTACCCCCACATACAGCCTACAAAGTCATTGTTCTCATCTTCATCGTCTTGTGTTTTTTCCCTGAAGGGTCTTTAGCTGTATTTAAAATACTGTATTACAGCATTTAGCATTTAGTACATGAGTCAGAAAAGTATTCAATCAATTTTACATGTAGGAAGAAATTGGAAGTTTTTTTTTTTATCGCTCATACCCCATACTCAGCTATGCTTTAGTAACCTCTAGCTTAAGTTAAGCCTGTCAGAAAATCAGATAAATATAATCCTCTTTCATGGCTGATTAAGTTCAATATATCTTGACTTGTGTCAAATCGGCCTAGAAAATGTGCATTATCGGATTGCTTCAGTGTAGATACAATAGAGGATAATCTGCAGCTTGACACTATCAGAAATTTATTTTCAATATCAGCCCATCTGTCTGCAATCCC
>JAGXEW010000495.1:39944-67694 GCA_030684275.1 Acipenser oxyrinchus oxyrinchus
ATTGATGTTAAATGTTAAATTAAAACATCTAAATTATATTATATATATATATATATATATATTATATATATATATATATACAGTACTGTGCAAAAGTTTTAGGCAGGTGTGAAAAAATGCTGTAAAGTAAGAATGCTTTCAAAAATAGACATGTTAATAGATTATATTTATCAATTAACTAAATGCAAAGTGAGTGAACAGAAGAAAAATCTAAATCAAATCCATATTTGGTGTGACAACCCTTTGCCTTCAAAACAGCATCAATTCTTCTAGGTACACTTGCACAAAGTCAGGGATTTTGTAGGCATATAGTCAGGTGTATGATTAAACAATTATACCAAACAGGTGCTAATGATCATCAATTCAATATGTAGGTTGAAACACAATCATTAACTGAAACAGAAACAGCTGTGTAGGAGGAATAAAACTGGGTGAGGAACAGCCAAACTCAGCTAACAAGGTGAGGTTGCTGAAGACAGTTTACTGTCAAAAGTCATACACCATGGCAAGACTGAGCACAGCAACAAGACACAAGGTAGTTATACTGCATCAGCAAGGTCTCTCCCAGGCAGAAATTTCAAGGCAGACAGGGGTTTCCAGATGTGCTGTCCAAGCTCTTTTGAAGAAGCACAAAGAAATGGGCAACGCTGAGGACCGTAGGACGCAGTGGTCGGCCAAGGAAACTTACTGCAGCAGATGAAAGACACATCATGCTTACTTATCTTCGCAATCGGAAGATGTCCAGCAGTGCCATCAGCTCAGAACTGGCAGAAAACAGTGGGACCCTGGTACACCCATCTACTGTCGGAGAAGTCTGGTCAGAAGTGGCCTTCATGGAAGACTTGCAGCCAAAAGCCATACCTCCGGCGTGGAAACAAGGCCAAGCGACTCAACTATGCACGAAAACACAGGAACTGGGGTGCAGAAAAATGGCAGCAGGTGCTCTGGACTGATGAATCAAAATTTGAAATATTTGGCTGGAGCAGAAGGCAGTTTGTTAGCGAAGGGCTGGAGAGCGTACGAATGAGTGTCTGCAGGCAACAGTGAAGCATGGTGGAGGTTCCTTGCAAGTTTGGGGCTGCATTTCTGCAAATGGAGTTGGGGATTTGGTCAGAATTAATGGTCTCCTCAATGCTGAGAAGTACAGGAAGATACTTATCCATCATGCAATACCATCAGGGAGGCATCTGATTGGCCCCAAATTTATTCTGCAGCATGACAACGACCCCAAACATACAGCGAAAGTCATTAAGAACTATCTTCAGCGTAAAGAAGAACAAGGAGTCCTGGAAGTGATGGTATGGCCCCACAGAGCCCTGATCTCAACATCATCGAGTCTGTCTGGGATTACATGAAGAGAGAGAAGCAACTGAGGCTGCCTAAATCCACAGAAGAACTGTGGTTAGTTCTCCAAGATGTTTGGGCCAACCTACCTGCCAAGTTCCTTCAAAACTGTGTGCAAGTGTACCTAGAAGAATTGATGCTTGATGCTGTTTTGAAGGCAAAGGGTTGTCACACCAAATATGGATTTGATTTAGATTTTTCTTCTGTTCACTCACTTTGCATTTAGTTAATTGATAAATATAATCTATTAACATATCTATTTTTGAAAGCATTCTTACTTTACAGCATTTTTTCACACCTGCCTAAAACTTTTGCACAGTACTGTATATATATATATATATATATATATATATATATATATATATATATATATATATATATATATATTTTATGTCTCAATCCTAAAATTCTAGGTGATGAAAAACATTTGTCCATAGCTGTACATGTTGAATGGAAGTCCACGACAGGTTATATTAAGGAATAATTTCATAGCTATGACCCCTTAAAATACGCACTGCTGAACCCAACGGAGGCTACCTCTTCAGGCTGGGCACCAGCGTGGTCTGCAGCTTGGCCAGGTACTCCAGCTCCAGGCTCAGGCTGTGTGTACTGGAGAGGCGCAGGCCGAGGTACACGCTGGGGTTGGGCTTCTCTGACTCGTTCTCCACAGACCTCAGCAGCTTCTTGTTGAGGGATGTGATCAGGTTTGCGTTTCCACTCGGAACCTCTGACAACAAACAATGAAGACCTTTGTAAGAATCGTGATAATACATTCACAATACTGGAACCTCACTGTTAAATCTCACCTGTTGTGAACTTCCATTCACTCTATAGGTCTCAAATGTGCAGTTTTGAAAGAACCACATTTTATAGTTTAAAAATTTAAAGTGAGGTTTTAGTCAGGTTTTCTGTATTAAAAGTCTGTGGCTATGTTTACCAAAATCAACTACTAAATGACTGCTGAGTAATAATCCAGCATTATTACAACTACTGGTGAAAAACTTGCATTGGAACCCAAAATGCTAACACTGCAACTTCGTTCAGCAACTGTGATCTCTGCACTTTTTTTTTCTTCTTTTTTTTAAATCAGAGCCGTCCTTTAAAATGTGCTGATCCTTTTCTGATTTACTGGTGCATGACTTTACATCTCACACATCCCCAGCCATAAACATGAGCAAAGTACAGGGACAGTAAGTGCAGTGTCAGACTGACCTGTGACAAAAGTAGAACAGTAAACTATTCTGATCACAGAGACAGCCAGGGCAGGTCACTCAATTAATCACTGGGGCTGCACTGCAGTTTGAGCCATTCCAGGTTTTATTATGAGCCTAATTAGACTCTCATGCTTCTTATATATACACTTTGGCTATTCAAGCTCACAGTAAAACATGGAATGGCTCGGAATGACATATAGACCTCAATATTACAGACACAGCAGCATAGATGATTTAGGTTAGTAGGTGGCGCTGTGGTACTTTCTTAAATATTGTTTTACTGCCTCCTTATCTTTTTATCATGTTTTCTATTCACGCTTGAGTGGTTCTTTCTGCATTACTAAAATAGTGGGTTAGGGTGTTTCCATAGAAACATGTAACTAGATCAGCCAAATCTCTTTATAGAAGCCAGTGTCATCCAGTGATCTGCCACTTTGGATTAAGGTTCTTTTTGTGTTGCTGGCAAAATACAGCTGTGCACTAGATGGCGCTGGAACCTGCTAATATAAACCACTGGCTGATCTAGCCTACATGCATGTCTATGGCAAGGAACTTAAACTGAAGAGCAGCTCCTGAACTCTGAGCCAAATGACCTTCACACAGGTCTGTTGCAACATTTGAGTAACTGCTTAGAATGATAACAACACTCATACAAAGATAAGGGGACAATAAAAAATAAAAAGGAAGAAAGCACTATTTGTCACTGCTCACTCTTATATTATTTTGCACATGACTTAACCACATGATCACAAGGTTCACACAGGTCATCAGCAGTGAAGTGGCAATACTTAGCACTTGAATAAGCTTATGCTCCAGTGCCAAGTTTACTTAAAGTTTTTCTTAAAGAAAAAAATAGCTTTCAAAAACTGCACAGTCCCCAGTTTACACTGAAGTGTTATTCACTGAGCTTATAGCTCAGGAATCAAAACAGATATTTTAAATCACTTTTTAATGACAATGAAACACCATATTTTACAGGAGCTTATAATTCCATTTTTGTGCTTTAGAGGGCAAACAGGAGGAGGCCATTCAGCATCCTGCCTACTGTACTCAATCTCCACTTCATTTCCAACTGTGTCCACTGGTCCTGGTTTCTATGCGATGCTTAAAATATTGGTTCGGGTTAACTTTGTCAACTAAAACTTCAATAAAGTTCCCCCTAATTCGTCTTTGTTCCAAACTAAACAGATTGCTTTCCCTCAACCTTCCAAACTCATTCCTGTAGATCCTGGCTGCTTTTCACTGGACTCTCTCCTGGGCCACAGTGTCCTTTTTGTATTGCGGGGACCAGAACTGAAAGCATGTTTCTAAGTGCGGTCTCAACAGTGTATATCATAGCCTTCTTTTATTTGTATTCTACAGGTTTGACTATATAACTAAGCATTCTGATCACCCTTTGAATTGCTTCTCCCCACAGTGTGGTTGTATAAACTATTGAAAAACACTGCTTTACAATTACAACATTAGTTTGACTATTAAGGGACTAGTTACCTCTTTGAGCCCTAACTATACAGAAAGCTAGTCCTAGTTCCACTGTCTTAAACGCAAGAAAAAAGCATATATCTTTTACAACAATTGACCAAGATTGAAGGTTTCAGGTCTTTCGGCTTGACTTGCATTATCACAGGCAACTGACAGGTTGGCTGTGTTAATAGTCGAGTAACATTCAGTTATTAAATGACTGTATATATAAAAATACATGCTTATTAAACCCAGGTCCTTAGTGAATGTTCATATCGAGTAAGCAAATGACAAAAAGTTACTACAGTGCAAGTAGGATTTTTACTGGCACTAAGACAGCTGATTTATCTACCCATTTCCCGTTCTCTAAACCTAAGGCCAATAATATATATATATATATATATATATATATATATATATATATATATATATATATATATATATATATCATTCTTCAGCCCTGATTTTAGTGTCAGCATTTTTTTTGTGGGGGTTTCTTACTGGCAGTAGAATTTGTAATGGTAAAGAAACCCCAAAAAACGACTGCCTATAGATGTTCTACTGACTGTGGTCACTCTAAACAAAGAACACATAGGCATTTAAACAAGTAGTACACATATTAGATTTTAAAAAGTTTAATCTTACCACATATCTTTCCAGAGACAATGGAGAAAACCCCAAGCACAATCAGTGCCAAAAACATCCAATCCATTTTGATATGACCTGTTTCAAAAGACAAACAGTTTTAAAAAGGTAAATCCATAGAATATACAGTAAGCATGGTAAAAACACTTACCAAGGCTTTAGTTGTACTGTCTGTTTTACGAAGTTGTTAAGACTGTGAGAATGTAGCTAGCACGGTACATGTATGTAATCAAACTGTTTGTGCCCACAGTACTACAACAAACAGTCCTCACTCTAAAAAGGTTAACAAAATGTAAACTCAAGGTACCCGACAAAAGCCACTTTCGATAAGAATCCGTGTTATACTTTGCAAAACTCTGCAGCTTGTCATAGTCCCTCTCGCAGTCACGTGACAAACACACTCGTGCCTGGCGAATGACAGCTCTATCAGGATGTGAGGGAGGGGGGTGTTGTAGAAGAACATTGAAAAGGCTGTTGTTTGACTGGACTGACCCTCGGTTGATTTATAATATAAATGGAATCTCTAATGGGGTACATGTAGTGACGTTTTGTTAGCTTTACCCAGTATCGGCATGACGCTACCTGCAGCAGGACGTGGTTATGAATATAATGTGTAGGTTCTGTTGTACAATGAAGAAAAACAGTAGCTTCTTGATTGAAAACTGCTCTGCTACATTTTATTTTTTAGGGACTATCATGTTTCCGTTTCGCTAAAAATGGTCTGAGCCTGAGGACCCGGCTCTATCGAAAAGATCCAGATTTGTTTTTGAACCAGCGGCAACAGTCACATGACATTGACTTCCATGAATATAGAAATTTCAACCATTCAGGTTTCAACACAGAGCTTGTCTTGATTGAAAAACACATTGACCAATCAGAGTTCGCATTCACCTGTCAATCAAAAGAGCGCCAGTGCGTGTGTCCCTCCATATCTGACGTCACGCGTGGTGGCCGTTGGTTGCTATTTGATAATATTGGCGGAATTTTTAAATCGGTGAAACGTCATAACCACAACGAAAGTCAAAAAACAAATCGAAAACAAGGTAAGCAGCTTGGTTTAAATTTATAATCTGTTCGTAAAGTGATCACTATTAATATGACACAGGTTTAAATCGCCCAAACGAGATTTTGTATGAAGTTTACGCAGTGTGTTGTACTACGACTAGTGAGTGTTTAGTGAATAAAAGGGCCGTGACAACACTGCTCAAGTTATCGTTATCATGTCCACTACTTCAATGCTGATAAACTAAAGTACATTTGACTTTTAAATGGCAACGGAGTTGTTTATGAAGATTTTTTTTTATTTTGTAATTTTTGTAGTGCGCTACGAGTTGATAATATATATTGTGCCAGCTGTGCGACTGATTACACAGTACATTACATTACCATAAGCTAATGTTGAAAACTTCACCTGTTAGTGGTTTCCTTTTTGTTGTTCTTTTCTAAGATGTATAGCATACACTGTAGGTATTTGGGAATAACTGGTATTGAAAAGTCAAGTGTTGTGTAGTTTGACCACTTTGTATGTACTGTATTTCAGAAAAATAAATGCCTCAGTAGTGTAGTCTAAAAAATAATCCAACTTTAGTTTAAGTCCCTACTGCCAGAGTTACCGGTTGGGCAATTGCTTAAATAAAACATTAATTTTCTTAATGTTTTTATGATTGTTTGGCCATTTTAATAAAATAACACTTGTAACTTTCTTAGAAGGATTTGGAAATGTACAGTCATTTTTTTATTTATTTTTTGGAATCAAGTCTGGAAAATATGATAGGATACATGTGAACTGAGAACATAGTGCAAGCTTGATTGAACCAATTTATAAATACAGTCAAACCCTTTATATGACTTCAAAGGGACTGAGCATAAATTGTGACAATGTTAGTAGAGCTGACTTTATCAGGAGTTTACAGATAAGCATTAACATACAATGCGTTTTTACAACAAATTAGTGTTTTGCTGTGATTATTTTATACTGTCTGTACTGTACATACAAATAAGAACTGTAAAAAACACTGCTGTGTTCTGTAGGATATATTTCATACTTTATTAAACAAATGAATACTGTACAGCAAATAACTTGAATATAAACCTTCTAATCTTATGTGTTTTATTTCCCAAAGTGATGTTAAGTGGGGTGGAAATGGATTACTGTTAAATGTGAGTGATCTTAACCAGTGATATATCCGAAGTGATTATCACAGGCTTGTCCCCATTGACTACCATTATATTCTGTCCAGGACATTTTCAGGTGGTGATACAGTAATAAGAGAAGGATGACATTAACAGGAGTGATATTAAGCGTGTTTGACTGTGACTAGTTTAAATCAAATGTTTTCTTCCCAGGAAGATGAATCGAGCTTCAAGTAGCCGGCAGTCTCTGCTGCCGATGAGGGTAACTGACAATGGCAGAATGAGCCTAGCCACTCCACAGAGGTGAGTGTTAAGCAAAGTAAAGACTGCTGTTTCAGCACCAAGTAACTTTACAAAAAACAAAATACCAGAGGCAAAGTAATTGAATAATTTCAGTGTTATTAGGAAAATAAACAAATATGAACACAGATATACGTATTATTATTATTTATTTCCTAGAAGACACCCTTATCCAGGGCGACTTACAGTTGTTACAAGATATCACATTATTTTTACATACAATTATATTATTTTTTTACACATTATTTTTGTTGCCAGTTGGATGGGACATTTGTTTACAACAGGGACTTTAATCTTCGTATGTGATAATTTATCTCAAGCAGCAAGGGCCCAGGCTTTGGGAAGTTGAACATAGCAAAACCCCAGTCTGGAACGAAGGAAAGAAGAACCAGTTTCTTTGGGAAAAGGTAACTTCAAATTACAATTGAGAAAAGGGCAGATCTTTAAACCTTTTATTATATAGATAGAATGAGTGGCTAACTTCACCGTCCCTGACTATTATGCAGTACTATGTTTTACTTTGAATTTGATGATATGGGGTAGGGGGATTCTGCATAAAAAGTAACCATACAAGGCATCTCAATCTCCTGCAATACAGTGAACTAATGCACACCATGAAGCTGAATTATGAAATGTCCATGATGTCCATGATATATATATATATATATATATATATATATATATATATATATATATATATATGTATGTAACCTAACCCTAAACAAATGTCTTATTTTAGGGCAAGTGGTGCAGGAATGTCTCGTAACAGTGCTTTTGGTGGTTTTGGAGGCGCTGAGAAAATCAAAGATCCACGTCCCCTCCATGATAAATCCTTTGTCCAGCAGTGCATAAGACAGCTGTGTGAGGTAAAGGAAAAACAATCCTTCATTTCTAGCTTCTATTTATTTATTTTGGCAACTGGTTTTAAAAAATAATCTATTCATTATTTAATGAAGCCTTCTATAATTTGACGTCCATTGCAGAGCAGTTTGAGCATGCACCTTGTGTACAGGAAAACCTCAGTGTGCTGTGCAATGGGAGTGTTAAACAATTCCCTGAAACATCCTGTCTTTCTCCTAGTATCTTGGAGAGAATGGTTTCCCTAGTCCAGTTACAGTGAAATCTCTGCAGTCTCCTACCTCCAAGGAGTTTCTGAAGATCTTCTCCTTCATATACAGTTTCCTGGATCCAACTTTCCAAATGCCAACCTCAAAAATTGAGGAAGAGATTCCAAGAATTCTTAAAGACCTGGGGTAAGAAAGATGCATTGGACTATTTCTCCAACTGAGCTACAAAAGGGATGATGAAGATAGACCTAGTTTTTAAATTATAATTGAGGCTACTGTTTTTCAGTTTTAACCGATAAACGATAAAACACCCCTGATACAAAAAAATAATGAAATCTGTGCATAGCCAATAAACACCAGGGGGAAAAAAGTGGAAATGGTTATTCAATTCAGGTTCACCTTTTTCCCATTAAATAAATAAATAAACTTTCCCACTGCAGCTGGGCAATGTCCCTCTTTCCTGACTCGTGTATATATCATTGATTCGTTCTGAATACTTCAAACCTACACCAACTACTGAGTGGCAGCACATTTGTACATTTTTATTGGAGACTCCGCCTGCGAGATTTAAAACGAGATTACATTTGGGGATTTAAAGCTATATTACAGTTAAGATACGGAGGATTTAAAACAGAATTGCAAATTGTGGCAATGTAAAAAAAGAACTACACACAAAAACCCTAGAAGAATGTGCCTGTGACCAGAAGGATTTAGTTGTGAAAGACAGCAAAGGAAAGAAGGTGCAATTTAAGTGTGCAAGTACTGTCGAGTTACTACTATACATATTTTGACAGAAAAAAACGGCCAAACATTTTGGAAAGTAACCGAAAATAATAATTTCATACAGTATATAAAAAGCGAAAGCCCTGAAAAAAAAAAAAAGATTTACATAAAATTCAAATAGTTAAAAATAAGCACCGAAAACAGAAGCCCTGATTAGAATTCAGAGCTGATGTGTCTGACAATCTTGTTCAAGTTAAATCTAAAATATAGCTCTTTGGTGTTGGGTTTGTCTTGCAATGTTATGCACTCATTAGTACATACCCTTCTGACACTCCAGTTTGTTGCTTATAGACACATTCTTCCATCCCATTAAAATCTGGTGAATATAAAATATTTCAAGTTGTTGAAATACGATTGTTCCCCTTTCATTGCAGATATCCATTTCCTATTTCAAAAAGTTCCATGTACTCCGTTGGAGCTCCTCACACTTGGCCACAAATTCTGGGAGGATTGATCTGGCTGATAGACAGTGTGAAGGTGAGTGGTGCTGTATGCTATCAGACATAATTACTTTATAAATAGCAGCCTCAGGTTACTAAAGCCAGTAGATCTCAGTTGTACTGCACATTATACTTATGTTAGTAACATACTGATATAAATTGCTTAATTCATCTCTCTTTCTGCAGCTCTTTGATACCATGAGGGAACAAGACTTACTGTTTCCAGATTTCTCTGATGGTGGCATTGAAACCGAGGATGGAATTGAATTTAATAAGGTACTGTGTTGGATTGTATACCTTACCTACAGTAAACTGTAAATAAAAGTGTATTGAGCTTCTGTGTTACGGAGGTTGATCTGGAATCCAACACATACTTTGCTCACATTGCGTATTTATATACACCTCCGAATACATCTGTTTTTGTGTTGACTCCATTGTTACTTTTTTGTGTTTTTTAATAATGTTGTATGTATGTAAATCAGTCTGGATAACTGTAACACTGCATCATATTTAATTTAAATATCACATACAGTACTAGGGGGCAATATATATTGTAAGTTTGACCATCTCTTTTTTGTTTTGCAGCTGTTTATTTCTTACACTTCCAAGAGCTATGATCGATTCATGCAAGGAGCTGACACCTTTGAAGAGGAAGATGCAGAGTTCTTCCCTAAACTGAGTATGTATCCTAAGAACCGCAAAATATACCAAACAAGCCAGATTAAATCCATTCAACGCCAGGAATTAGGGTGCCTGCAGTTTAGCAGACCCAGTAATGTTGCTACTGCAGCTGGGTGCACATGTTTTAGAAGACGCATATTTATGTATATTTATCAAGAGAAAGCCACGAAACTCCCAGGTAAATAACTCCATCCGTATATAAAGTAATTATATTTACAATACAGGTCTCTTAAAGCTATATCTTAAAACTGCACTTTGCAAACTGGGTCCACTAAACAGAGCTATTTTTTATTTATTTATTTTTTTTGTCATGAAACAATTACATATTTAAAGTTTTTCTTTTAAGTTTTGTTAACATATCACAGTACAGCTTTGGCCAAAAGTTTTGCATCACCCTGTGAAATTAACTTATTCTGGTTCATAGTCGACTGAAACCTGCTGAATAACGTTACAGTAACATTGAATTACATACTGCTTTGCAGTTTTTCATATAAATGGAAAACTGACAAATGGAAAAATGTGACATTTCAGAATCTAACATCAAATACTGTACTGAAAGTCAAGCCCTTTGTATATTAGAAAGTTTGAACTGACAAACCAATTTTTTTTTTTTTGTGGGATCTTGTCAACAGTGATTTCTGTTGGTTAATGTTGTATGCAGAACAATGAGCTACAAAAACTAAAAGCATGCATTTCTTTTTGATCTATCCAGAGAAATGTTATGTTTTTCTTAAAAGCAGTTCCTCCTGTATGGGTAAACTTTCATCTTTCATACTAAACTGGATCTTTGTTGTCAGTATGATTTAATTACACTTCAGGTGTTCACTTTAAGAAAAGATGCAGTCTAATAAAGCCTACTGCAATATCATCAGGAAGTCAATAAACAATGAGAATCCATGGTCCTGTTAGCAATTGGAAATGTATCGGTGATATACATTCAGGTCATGTGTAGGGTTTGTATGGTTTTACAGAGGATCTTTATAATGTCGATGAAGCCCATTTGGAATCGCTGGCGGAAAAATACAAGATTCTGACTGATGAGGTGGAAAGACTGGAAAAAGAGAGTCAACAAGTAAGTAAATTTTTTTTAACAAATATTTAATTTCCCAAGTTATTGAAAGTATCAGAATCTGGGGGTTTATGAATTTGTGTTCATCTTAATGTCACACTTTTTTTTTTTTATATATATGTTGGGAATAGATCATGGTAATCTACTTTTTCATGTTACTGATGCCTCTAATTTTGTATTTGACAGCCATCTTGGTTTTTACTAAACTGCTTCTATGGATTATATTGTTAACGGCATGCATTTTTTAAATTCTTTGAACTTACTAGAGGTATTAAAACTAACCTGTCAGGATATTAAGTTTTGTACAGAGCTCGACATGTTTCTATAATCAAAATCAGCAATTATGTGTAAGGATTTATGTCTCCATTATTTGAATGTAATTTTTTTGAATGATAATGATAATTGTATTCATGTTCCCCTATTCAGTATAAACATTTGAACCAATTAAAATAAGATCAATTTGATTTTTCTGTGCTGTGTCTGACTCGTCTATTCACATGTATCTTTTTGTTTATTTCAACAGGACAGATTAATGACAAAAAAGTCAGAAAAACTTAAACTACAGACAGACTTACAGAAGTACCAAAGTTACCGCAGTAACCTGGAGTCCTTCAAAAGCAACCTGGAGCAAAAACTGTCTGCAGTCTCAGAGGAGTTGGATGGGGCAGGTATGATTGCTTTTCAAGTTTTAAATATTTTGAACTTTTTAACATAGAAAAACTTCTCCCACACACCTTATCTCAATCGCAATGTCACTTGTTATTAAAGAGAAGTAACAATCATTCAGTTTATTTATTTTTATTTTATGATGAGAAATGAGAGATTCCCATAATGGTGTCCTTTTCTATATATATATATATATATATATATAAACATAAACATAAATACAAACAATCTCTGCAGTTCTTCTCTGGTGGTTATGGGTCAAAGGATGTTGGAATGCCTGTTGGTTGAATGTATGTTTGAGTGGATGGAACAGGAATTGTATTAGTTATGTTTTTTGTATGTTTTAAATAGTCTTTCAAAACTGAAATAGTTACATTTTTTCATTTTGAATTACAGTTGGTGAAAAACTTGTATTGTATTTCAGAAAATAAATCTCTTGGGAGTATAATTACATGGCACCACCATCACATTACCATATAAAACATTACAATATCTATTTTTTAATTTATTATTATTATTATTATTATTATTATTATTATTATTATTATTATTATTATTATTATTATTTTGTTAAAGGTAGTCACTTTTGGTACAATAACACTAGTTTTTATACTGGGTAATAGTTTTCATACCTAGGGGCTGGTTCACACATTAAGATTTATCCAGTGAAAAACAATCTAACATATCTCATTGTTTCCAGGATTGCAGATAGAAGCTTTAAAACAAGAAACTGGACGACTGCAACACATCTTTGAAAACCAGAAATTCTCTCAAGCTGATATAGAGAGAATAAACCATGAAAGAAATGAACTGCAACAAACAATTACCAACCTGAACAAAAATCTTGCAGAAGCTGAGCACCATATGTGGAATGAAGAAATTTCCCTGGCAAAGTCTAAAGAAGCTGTATGTTTTATTTATTTAATGTATTTTTTACACCACCTTGTCCAGTTGCAGCCATCTGTGATATTAGTAGCCTAGCTATTAAGGGAGATTCCTGTTTAATTAAACTGGAAAGAAACTTGTCAATTTCACATCAGCATCACTGATTTCATATTTACACATTTCTGTAATCTTACAGATGTGGTTTGTTTTTAAATGGGTGCTATCCAGTTTATTTGAATAATGTATTAACTCAGTTAAATTGAATAGTCAGAGTTTGAGACTGTTTCTCCTCGCAGTGCTACAGAAGACCCTACTGAGCTGTTGTGTGGAACTACTTCATTGAGGGAGTATACGTTGACATTCTAAATTGGGGAACTGTCAAACTAAAATTATCACATTTATCCAGATCAGGTGTTTTTTCTAGTATTCCAAATAACTAAACTGTTATCCTGTTAGCTGGTATACCTTCAGATTGTTAATGTACTGGTTTTATAGGTACAACTTGTTTTATTTGTATTTTTTGTTTTCTCTTAAGGTGGAAGCCGAACTAGCAAAGTATCACACTCTTGCCAGAAAGCTTAAACTCATCCCAGCATCAGCTGAAAATGCCTGTGGCCATGACTTTGAAATCAAATTTACCATCGAGTGTGGTCCATCCAGAATCGGTCATTACAAAAATCAAATTCATGTATGTTGATTTATTTTATTGGACATTCTACTTAACATTTGTTTGCAAAATGTTTTGATTCTGCGATTTAAAAAAATAAATAAATAATTTGCTTAAAAAACGAAATAAATTGAAAGGCTTTCCACAGTGATTACGCATTACTCAATTTATTCATTGTTTAAATTAGACTCCCCTGATGAATATGATCTCTCAAGTGGAAGAGGAGATCAATAAACTGGTCCCCCAGAAACTAAGCATGGTGGAGACCTCGGAGCAGGTAACAGATGTTTAAGGTTTGATTTTTGTCAAGTTATTTTTGTCTGATTGCAGTTTGACTTGTTTATTGAAATTTGTTTATTTTTTATAGTGGGGTAAATATAAAACATAAGTCAAGAGGGGGTGTTTAAGTACTTTGGCTTGATATGTATTTACTATTTAGTTAAGTATAATACAATCTTTTTAATGCCTTATCAAAATAATTAAGATTTAAGTCTAGCTGAGTTTCACTTTCCCAGTTGAGCACTTTCCCAATAGCCTATGTGAGCACTGTGATAAACGCCAAAATATAACTTGTAAGGAGAGCTATTCCTTGCTTACAGTATTTGAAAAGCATAACAAATGCCAGTATTTTTCCTCCATATCATTTTATAGTGACATCTCTGTTTAATTTTAAGGTGAGCTCCATGATTGCTGACAAAGCAAACGACTTGAAGCTGCTGAAAGAGCAGCTACGAAAGCTGGACGAGCAGCTGGAACAAGAACTGCATGTAAGTCTCAAGGAGAATCAAACCATGATATGCTCTCCTAAACAGGGGTGTCCAGTGCAATATTAACAATGTACAAAAACTGGGATGGCAAAAAAATAAGCTAGAAAAGGTGGGAGCTGTCTGAGGTTCTGAAACCATAATTTGTGCTAAAGATCATTATCCAAACCACAATCACCAATGTAACTAATGCTTAAAGAAGAAGAATGTCTCTGGAAAATGACCTTCTCTTTTAAATATATATGGGAGTTGTATTGCAATGTTTTATTTACAGAAATACATTGATTAACCAGACAAAGTTCTGGACATCTCCTGATCCCAGATGCAGGCTTTGCTGTTTGTAACATGGTTGTGTTTGCTGGCTTGCAGGAGGCAGAGCGTGAGGAGCACAAGTGGTCGACTGAACTGGATTCCTTGGAGAGTCACAAGAAGCTTTTGGAGAAGAAAGTTACTGACGGTTACGATGAAGCTGTGGAACAGTTAAAAGCAACTCGGCAAGAGTAAGGAAAATATTCTATTGCATACATTCTGTCTATCAGAAGTATTTGTTTTCTTTAGAAATGTATTAATCTTTTCTCTCGACACTCACAGTCATCTTGTCATTTAGCACATAAACAGGTTCCTGCCATGGTTGTTAAGACCATTGCTAAGGAAATGGAAAACACCTTTCGAGGCTATAGCACCGTTCTGTGATCATAACGTCACAAGCAGCAGGGAGCCCCTGAATCAAAATGTGTAGGTGGGAAGCAAAGACAGATTTCTGATCACAGAAAATTCAGAGGAAAATAGTGATTTTTGAGTTTTGTCACAGATACGAAAAAAACAAAACAACATGGAGAGTACACTAAAAGTATTTGCAGTGGTGGAGTTTGCTTTTAATAATTAAACAGTCAACCGGGAGAGAAACAAGCAGGCTGCATCCTGCCAGCACTGGAAAGCGACAATATGAATAAACTGCATTCAAAATATAGCACCGGTAACTGCCACTAATTTATACCGGTAGGTTTTTAGTTTTTTTTCAACAGCTAAAATGAGAATCTGAATTAAATAAAAGCTCAGGCACAATGCAACAGCGGTATTTTTCCAAAATGAGTAGGTAGTCGATATTCGATATTTAAAAAAAAAAAAATGCCAGGATGAATTAAACAACACAGCAAAAAAGGCACTGGTTAGGAGTTATTTTTCAGGTTTTGTTAGCACACACATAAAGGTAATGAATGGAGTCCTCCTGAATGCCTTTTAATTTTTTTTTTTTTAAACCATTTAAATGCAAAACCATAACAAAACATGTATACAGACTTTTATTTATTTATTTATTATTTGTCCTGCGGTTGCCTTTAATTTTTCTGCACGTACTACTGCTTTGTATATGATGTAGACTATGTGAATGTAAACATGTAACACTAGTACGTACAATATGCTTAAAAATTGCTTAATTTTTTATAATCATCATCACAACTATACTTTGTGTGACTGAACAAAAAATACTAATGGGTTACTGTACTTGTTTGTTTCAGGTACCATCTAGTTTTGCAGGAGACAAGCGAAGAGCGCCGAATTGTGGCAAATAACCTGAGCAGCATCCTTGACATCGTAACCAACCATGTGTCGTTTGTGGAGGTAAACCAGATTTATTTCATCTGTTGGGATAGTGTCAGGTACACCTAGAGTCAAAGCGAGTCCAGGGTTAGAATAATTAAACTCCCTCCAGAACATTGTCCGTATGGTGCAGGGCTACATGTGAGGGATACAAGACCATTCCAAAGTGGTGATCACCGCTTCTAATACCTCAAGGGCAGTTAGTGAAAATCTGCAGTGATGTTAAAGAAGTGTTCTGCATGGGTTAGTTGAATCTTATGCGCTGCTATTGCTAATCAAGTTAAACAGAGAGGGATTAAAACAAAGTTTTGAGTGGTTACAGTAATGTTAGATCTGAGGTTTATTTTGATGTCTATAAATGTATAAAATACATTTATTAGTGTGAAGGCTCACCTAGTAAAAGCACTACTGCATTGAGTACAAGTTTGAATCCTGAATTCATGCTGAATTTCCTATGGGGACACATAGAACTCTACATTGGGTTAGGCAGAGACTGGGACTCGCTTATAATTTGTAGACTTTAGAATTTAAAAACAGTCAATCTATTTATTTAAAAAAAACAAGACATAATCAAGCAGAATTGTATATCTGTGATGTGCACAAAGCTCAAAATGGTGACTATTTCTTTCCAGAAATTTCTGCAGGACCATCACAAAAGGGTTGATAGAGATTACCAGGAGGCAATTAAGGAAGACACCCTTGAGCAACTGAGGGAAATTGTGGACCAGTATATCCACAAAGCAAACTCTTTATAACATGTTTTTTTATTGTGCCTGAGAAGGAATTCAGTACAAAAATAAATAAGTCCTTCCTTATGGATCTCCATTTTCAGTTTTTGTATTTTTTTCTATTGTGTATTCTGAGTATCTTTCACATATGTATTTTTTTTTTTAATAATAAAGATTTGACGTGTTTCTCTTGTGTTTGTCAGAAAGAACATATGCCTACAGCCTTTAGAAGCTTCAGTAAAAACATTTGTATAAAAGTGTTTTTTACAATTCAATACCCAAATAAGGTTTCCTTGTGTGTAGTAGACTGCTTAGAATGATCCAGTACGTTCCTTTTGCTATTCAGTAATAGCAAAAGGAACTTATAAAAGAATAGGTCACTTCCTGAATGAGATGACAAGGAGCATGAAGGTAAGTCTTTTGAATTACTGGGCAATTTGGGGATGCTGACATAGCTTACTAATGAACAGGGGTGCTAGAAATCAATTGTCAGAGAATTGGTAACAATCAATTCAGTTATCAACACCAGTGAATTAGCACTACCTTTTACATAAGCTTTCATGTCCAATATAACTGTTTCAATGTACATAAGTTCATAAACCGGGCTTTCCTGTTGGGAAGCTGGCTTTTTAGAGCACAAGCTATTAAATAATAATGCAGAATATTTGCAGCAGTTTCTGTCCTTTCTTTGATATCAGGCTGGTAGAAAGGTCATCTTTTCTCAACCCTGCATTGCTAAACTGCCTCTGGTACTTTTGCCATGTAATGGAGGATTAAAGCACACTATTTTTTTCAAAGAAAGATGCGTCACATATATTTGTTACCAAAAACAGCCACTGAAAGTGGTGGGGGGACTACAAAAGGAAGGGGAAAGAGAATAGTCTGGATACTTTTCACTGCATATAATCAAAGTCTAAGTATCTTAGACTTTGATTTGGATAGATGCTGACAGTTATCTTGCAGTACAGAGCAAGTTTTTTGGGGTTTTTTTTTTTTCCCTCTGTGAGAGACCTTATTCATAAAAAGTGGCTACACCATGAAGTTTAAGAAAATGTAACTGCAACTAAGAACAATAAAGCATATGAAGACTGGAAATCCTCTGGTGATGAATAAAGTGCTTGTGTGGAATCTTAATTCGTTTTTTTACTGGGGAAGCAAAGTGAGGACTACAACATTGTCGACTGCTTGCCACCAAACATAACATAACACTGTTTATGCCTTCATGATGCAGACTTTTTGGCATTTCTAGATTCAGACTCTAAATGGATATTTTTACACAAAGCATTTATTTAGCCTTTATTCTTGAAGTAATTTCTTTAAAATATATGGACTAAAACAAATGAAATGTTATTTGTATATTTTGCTTTAACTCGTATGGACTACTAAATTGACAAAACGTTTTTCTAGCATTTCAAATCCAGTTTGAAATACAATCTAAGTCTTGATTTGACTTTATGTTTATTATTATTATTATTTTTTTTTTTTACCCTTGTCAAAGTCTTATTGTTACATCTGCACTGATGTCCGACCACTATTACTTAAACATGATGGGTGCAAGAACTAACGGCAACTGTCATTACCTGCTAATTTAGTTTGAGTTCTATTTGAGATGAGAGGATTGATGTTGTTTAACAACCATTTGCAGTCGGATGGCAACCTTGCGCTCTGCGTAAGCAACTGGAATTGTACTGTACAAGTAAAGGTATGCTAACTATTTGTGTTATCTGGGACTCCAAGGTTAAATTAAAGGGTATGCAAGGTGTGTAATGGAGAGTGGAAATTCGCTTGGACTACAAGGACAAATGTAGCATTTGTTTGCAATGTTATTCATATTAGAGATTTTTTTTTATCTTTGCATAACTTTATATGAAGCTTTTTTCTTTAAGTATCAAACTATATTGTACATGTTTAGCCTCTCTACTATTGTCTGGGAGTGTTAAAATAATCCTTTTATTGGACACATTGGTGATGTTGACCACTGAAGGTCCAGTGCCCCATGGTTATATATATATATATATATATATATATATATATATATATATATATATATATATATATATATATATATGTAAGGTTATTAAAAGCATAGAAAAAAGTAAAATAACATTTAGAATGATTACAAGTGTTTAATACACTGTTCATATTAATTTATCATTTTGAAATGCTGTTTTTATCAGTAGTAAAGTCACTTTTTTTTTTTTTTTACAAAATTGAACAGAATATGAAAATAACTGAAATATTTTATGTGCTAACCATGGCTTTAAAATATGTTTGTGTTCCTCTTACTTGCAATATTATCACTGTGTTCTTTGCTTGTGTGCGCTACAACATGCAGATATTTCAGACCACTCTATACCTAAAAAGTTGCCTGTGCTTCCTGTTACCTAATCACTCCGTGTTTTGCAGTTCAGACTCAGTACACTGCTCCAGCTGCGATCACACCATGAGACACACAGCATAGGACCTTAATCAACTTATAAAAACTATCCTAAAAGGTTCTCCAGCATAATAAAACAACAGTTTATAAAGCTAAGAAGAAAATTGATTTTAAAGCATTGGTTAGCACTCATTTTAAAGGAGGATGCAATCTCTACATGTTTGTGATATTGATTTTGTTTGTGGTGTTTGCAGTCATGAACAAGTTGTACCGGCGGCACTCCACGGCAGAGTTTTTGACGCACACGCATCGCCACCGTGGCTCAGTCGCAGAGGTCCTCTCCTCTTCCTCCAACCGGCTGCTGGCTGCCATCTCCGCCTCAGATATATACGAGGGCTACCTGGTCTACGAGAAGTGTGAGTCTGCAGCTCTCGTTGCAAAATTTGTATTGCATGAGAGTAGCTGTTCTTTACTGCATGCTAATATTGGACTAAAAAAGATCAAATGAGATAGTAGCGTGGGGACCAACCAAGACTTCGCAGCAACATCTGCACACATTGAAGTATGAGCTGAGCCTCCAGTGCTTTTCCTCTGCCAGGATTTCCTATTGACCCTGTGTTGATGGCTCCAGGGATCAGCCAATTTGCAGCCTCCCTGCAGCATCAGCATTTGTAAGCTGTATGTAAAACATGAACTCAAATTAACTAGAACACTGCATCTCTCCCTTCTAGAAAAAAAAAAAAAATAGGATTGTCTCTTGTTTATTTAAAAAAAAAAAAAAATTCTGTGCAGAGGAAAATATAAAGCTTTATTTTTACTAAGCATGTTTGAACTGTCTCAGTCCACAGATTTCTTTATTAAGGTAATTGGGAGGTCCTTGGTTTCCTCTTAAAGGAGTGGTGGCAGTGGATGCTGATCGGGTCGGAGTTCAAATTGACCAGCATTTTCTCTGGGCAGGATGGTTTCTCCATCCTCAGCTGTATGTAAAACATGAACTGGTGTTCACTGCAACACTACAATTTCTACCTGTGTTCAGGGAGCACCCGGAGAGCCAGTGCCCAGTACACCAGAGTCGGGGAGCAGCTTCGTCTGGTGATCCCAGCACCTGTGCAGTGCTCCGTTGCCTGCGGGGGGCGCCTGTGCAAATATGAAAACCCCATCAAGTGGACCGAGGAGGAGCAGGCAATTAAAGGGTTATACTCGTCGTGGTAAATCAACTTCCTTATCATATCTCATTCAAAACGAGCTGTTCTTTAAGCTTTAAATCCACATTTGTAATGAGATTATTTTCCTCCTGCTGTAGATGTAGGTCTTGAAACCAGCTTCATTCAACATAATACTGACGCTTGGAACTTTGTGTTTACATCCTTGAAGGACATTACTTTGACAGGATTTACTTCAGTCCTTGAGGCTGTATCAGCTGTTCTGTTCTAGATCTGTAAAAAAAACAAAGCAGTATAATTCAACACAAGTGTTCTATTTTCCCAGCAGTCAAAACATTAAGCACCTTTTTTGTAGTTCTGAAAGCTATTACTACAGGTTGAGTGAAGATCTTTGAGATAAATGTTCTGAAGTGCAATACCTGGAGGCAGAGTATAAGAGAAATTGAGAAACATATACTTTACATGCATCATTATTTCACTTCACAACTACTGCTCATTCTATCAAAGATACCATTCCTCTTCGTAATGCTTGGAAATGCACTCGTGTCTAGTTATTACAATATTTTGATACTGTCTCTATGTAATTATTTCTCTTCTTCATTAGGATCACTGAGAACATTTTAGCAATGGCACGCCCTTCCTCTGAAGCCATACAGCAGCATGCCATTATCCAGCAGTTCAAGCAGTAAGTTGGAACTACTTTTCCAACCTATCAAACAAAGCGAATTCTGTAATTACTCCATAGCTACTTCATTTGAAACCGGAACCCTGCCACACACAAGACATTCTGAGCAACTACAAAGAGGTCTATACTGTGTACATGAAATGACAAAGGACGGAGTGCTGTTTTCAGGTTTTGAAACGCAGCCATTGATTTAGTTATTTTTTTGGCACGTAGCATGAATTAGACCGTGCTGAGTGCAGGGTGAGTCATGTGATCAAGAGATGGCCGATCTTGGCTGGGGGGCCCAAATGAAGTATTGCTTTTGCTTTTGAGCGCCTGTGAATTGGGGAACACAATATTATGGTTAAGTACATCTCACCGCTCTTCAGCGAACCCTACTAGCCAAGACCTCGCCTCCTCGGTAATATCTGTTGCTTAGGTTGGGCTGGTGAGGCAATTGGCTGACAGCAGGAAGAGAGATCACCCGTTCATCACAAGCTTGCTATAACATCGTCAGCACAACATGCAGAGAAAAAATATACCACTCTAAAAGTAATTATACAATTATTATTAGCACAAAAAGGTACAAAAAGAAAATACAGACAAATAACATTTTATACTGCAACGTATTAAACTAAATTGAACCTGATTGTGGGACACTGAACTGCAATAAATCCCGTCTGCAAATGATAACTCAGATTTTCAGTCCTGAATACTGAGGCATCGTAAACAATAAGTGCCATATGCTGTGACTTTTTTGAAGGTGACTGTATCTGATTGCCCTGTTGAAGCAGACTGCATTGGTAGCAGCTGGCTCCACTGTGCGCAGTGAAACCTGGCCTGTAGGGATTCGTTATTTAAAGGAAGGTTACCTGTGAGTGTCCTTCACAAGAGACCCCTAGCTGAGCAAAGGTGAACCCTGTGGTTCACCTTTGCTGAATAAATATGGCCAATCTTTGAAGGGAGATGAAAGCAAAATGCCAAGCACTGATTGTAAAATGTCAAATGCCTGCTCGCTCTTTCATTTATTTTTATGAGCATCTGGGTGACTGGAATATGTAGGAATACATGCTGGAGTCCCTCAACCTTACTAATACCAACACACATTAATACCAAATGATTTGATCATTTAAAAAGTTTAGTTTAGCCAAAGCTGCTTTACATTTTATTGAACAGTTTTTAACCATTTAACCATGTTCTTTATTTATATGCAAACTGTTCTGATTTCCTGTAGAAGTAGTTTACAGTTTCAAGTCAATGCAACAATCAAGACCAGAAACAATCTTGATTTTGTTTTCCATTTGTCCAATATGATTGACCTGCAGCCGTCAGTTTTGCCATTTTCACAATTGCTTTTAAAAAACGGAATTAAATTCTCTTGTCCATTTTAGTGCACTATTATCCTAAGGTCTGTCAAGTCAAGTTTGAAGGAAAAAAAAAAAAAAAAGATTATAAATTTCTGAAACCTGGAAAGCGGAAACCCTGAGAATATGATGTTTGTGTTCACAGGCTGGGAATCCGGAGCGTGTTTAATCTGCAGCTCCCAGGAGAACACGCGAGCTGCGGGCCCTCCTGGAGCCTGGGAGTGTATTCACCTACCTACCAGAAGTGTTCATGGAGGACAAGAGTGAGTGAGGCAAGGGGACTGCAGGGTTTCTACCAGGGTTTAGTTGCAAACATAGCACACTAGGCCACTGTAAACAGACATGTACTGAGAGCATTGTCAGATGCACTGGTATCCATGGAGACAGTCTCATATTGGAAGTTACATGTGACTCTGATGGGTCAAATTTAAGATATCTTTCCTGAATATTATTGTTATTGTTAAGTTTTCTTTAACATATGAAAACATATTTGAGAAGACATATTCTCTATTTTTTCTTTTCCAGTTTACTTCTATAACTTCACATGGAAGGACTACGGAGTGGCTTCTCTGGCAGCTGTGCTGGATATTGTGAAGGTCATGGTGTTTGCACTGCAGGAGGGCAGGGTGGCTGTGCACTGTCACGCCGGTCTGGGCAGAACAGGTAAAGCACTTTATAAACCTGCCTTTAATAGGAAGTAAATGTGCAGCCATTATTAGCACTAATATTCTACTCCCTAACCTCAAGTAACATTAGTTAGTCAGGATTCGTGAAACCATCCGAAAGGCATTTACTATTCCAGTATACCAGAAATACAAAAAAGGCTACTGCCCAACACAACCCTGAGTCCTGTGAAATCAAAAGGAACACCATTCCATTAATGATTTCTTGTTTAATATGCATGAGAAAACAACTGTAGGCTACTAATGCATTTGTATTTGTATTTATTCTTTTGTAGCCATGCTGCTTTATACATTTCTGGGATGTTTAAATAAACCCTTCAATCATAAAACTTAGTTTCTTGCCACAATTGCCTTGCAGGGGCCCTCATCGCATGCTACCTGGTGTTTGTCACCAGAACAAGTGCTGACAGAGCTATCCTCTACATCCGAGCCAAGAGGCCCAGCTCCATCCAGACCAGGGGGCAGCTGCTGTGCGTGCTGGAGTTTGACCACTTCCTCCAGCCTCTCTGGACTGTGTTCTCCTTGCGCGACTCGACTGCCCACCCCTTCACCCTCTCCCAGTACCTCACCCGGCAGCACTACCTCCTTCATGGCTTGGAGGCACGAAGACTCAGGAACTTGCCAAAAATCATCTGCATCATCTGTAGGATCCTAACGGGACTCTGCGAAAATAAGAAATGCAAAACAAGGTCTTCGGCGCAACAATGCAGCCTGCAGGCTTTATCCAGGGAGATAACCGAGACTCTGTTTATGTTATCTGAAAGTGACGTGATAACTGTGGCAGGGGGAGATCAGGTGTTGACTCCCGCTACCATTTCACTGGCCTCCTCTTTTATTAAAGAACAAAAAGGTCCTTCTCAAGAATGGAGAACCCAAAGATTATCCCCTCAACATCCCTTAAATAGAAGGATGAGCTACAGCGACTCAGACCTGCAACGAATAAGCTTACACTTTACATCTGCCAGCAGAGACCTAGTTGAGTCGTTGAGTTGCCTAGGACCCCAAGGAGTCCAGACTATATGTTCCTCTGGTCAGATCGCCGATCAGAAGACACCAGATGGTAAGGATTGCCAGAAACTGACATCAAACTGCCCTGCCAAAGCTACATGGCAGCAGAGACAGCAGAAGATGTTCAAACGGAGTCAGACGATTGCGGAGGGAAGTGTTCTGCAAAGTCCTGGTCCACCACTAAGCATAAACCATAACCTAAAGGAATCACCTGAGGGTAACATGAAAGCAAAGTGTCCTCAATTTCCCAGGGTGAAATGCTCTCAAAGGATGGGGTTAGATGCTGACAGTAGTTCTCCAGCACCCGTGGAGCAGGCCTTGTCATGTGCAGTGAAAACAGAAGATGTCTCCAATGGGAATGGAGAGCTGTCATGCAGTACTGGATCTTGCAGGAGTAAGCAGCTGGCTGTGGCCCTCACGCTTGCAGACCAGCATGGAAAAAATGGAGACACAATGGAGAAAATCCTGTCCTGGCAGGTAATTAACAAAAATGAATCCAAAACGCTAAGTCATAAAATCCTGGGTCTCAATTGTAAGAGGTCGGCAAAAGATTCTGATTTTTGTTTTTTTCCCCTTTCAAAGTTTATTTAATTGCTTTAGAGTCTGATGGCATTTTTTATTAAAAGATTAAAGGTTATCCGCCATGCAATCTACTGTAAATGATCACATTATGAAGTACAGTGAGGTAGAATAGTGAGGCCCAGGACAGAACACAATAAACCAACTGTAACTGCTTAATGGATTTATTTTAAAGTGTAAAATGTTATACACAGACTGGCATTTTATTGGACATTTGCACTGTAATTGTGCATGTAAAGGTCTGACAATACTGACTTCTATCCACACCGTCTAGTAGATTGCTGTATGTTGGTACTGACCCACAACAAGCCATGGGGAACACAGTGATGCCATTAAAAATGTCCCTTAGCAAGTGCTGTTGAACCCCATTTGTGCAAATCACATAGTTCATTTACCTATGAGCAGCTTGTCTCTGAGACCCCTCAGATTCATTCACCACTGTGTTACCACTCATAATTAATTTACCATATTATATGGGCTTCAATAGACTCAAGTTCATCACTAGGCTGGCTAGATAAGCCATACAATGTTCAGACTATGCCAGCCCTTCTATATATATATAATTTGATTGCAGCAGGAATTGAACTCGTCTGAAGAAGCGTGGGGGAAGCTGGAGAAGGAGCTGGACCCAGCTGTCCTGAGTGGGCTTCTGTGGGGGTGGCTGGAACACCTCAAGCAGCCTGTGCTGTCAGAGGCGGACCTGACAAACATGCAGCCCCCTCCAGCATCTCAACAAGGTAAATCAGTTATATAAATATTGACTGGAGTTGAGGCTTTTGTTGGAAAATTGATGTCCCAGGGATTACTGACAGGGGCTGTTTCTCACTGCAGGTCGCTTTTTCAACCCAAGGGAACAATTTTCCATGTTAAGGTGAAAACTGCTGTCAATATCGGTTTTATTAAACCTGTGACATCAGAGGGCAATTGTTGTTTGACTGTTCAGTGCTAGAGGGACTTTTTGCCAATTTGTGAGCAATAACACTCATTATTTTTGATCATGTGACACTTTATTAGCCAATAGGGTAGCAAGTTTCAATCTAAGCATTTAATAAAGGATATAGTCATATCTGCACCTACTGTTATCCTCTATGGATATAGTGAAGGTAACTATATCTGTTCATATGTTACACTAGATTTGATGAACCCTAAGGAGATCTGAATCTGGGGCTATAGCGAGGTGATCAGTATGTCAGTCCATCCGTCTGTCTGTATGTCACATCAGGAGAACCGACCATCTAATTGTGATGAAGGTTATTTACATCTTTAATATCAAAATCGCGGGGTGTCGGAGGCTGTACGCATGGTTTACTTTTTCATCGCACTGATAGCTCCAGTTTTGTATTTACAGCTGTGTGATTGGTGTAGGTTGTCCACTGGACACACAAAAGACACACCAAGGCAGAACTGACTTTGTCACGCAACACCGGCAAGCAGGATTTATTCTTGTAGTTGCGCACAGGAAAACCACGACAGGTTCTCAGCACTGTGTGAGGGGCTCCTTTTATAGTGAGATGCTCCGCCGGGACGCACCCACCAGCCTGTCAAGGACCCGCAGCTGATCAATTCTCAGCTACGATTCCCTGTAAACAATCCCAGCTGGCTGCGCGTCACAGGCAGCGTCTGGCTTTCTCCTGCAAACATACGCGTGCGTCCGAGAAGACAGTGACTGAGCTCTGTCCCTGTTACAAGCTGATACGCGTGTTCTCTTTAAAGGACTGATAACCAATACTTTAAAATCTTACCTTCTCTTAACTTTTCCAGGGACAAGGTGAAACTTTGCTTTGCGTGCTTGACTGTGTGGCCTAACTGAAGGATTTACCAGCCGACCTTGAGGACAGTCTTCTTGAAAGAATCGCTTTCGCCTTCACAGGGGTAATAATTATGAGGGTATAACTTATATTCTATATAAAGTACTACCACAGGAATAGCAGTACCAATAAAACATGTGTTTGAGGTTGCTTATAGCTGCAATACCCATTACAATGAAGCTAATGTTAATAGTTTTAACAGCAATATACTTGTTTAAATGGTATAGCTAATGAAATAATTTCAAATGAAACAGTTTTAAAAAGAATATATCTTAGCAATTAAAAAAAGAAGCACGTTATAGCAATATGTTTTTTGTTTGTTTGTTTTTACCAGCTGAGAAGGAAAGATGACAATGTGCCAACAGAACAGAATGAATTCCTAAAGAGAACACTGAAGAAGCTTTTAAAAGAAAGGCTGTGTGGTCCAGTGGTTAAAGAAACGGGCTTGTAACCAGTAGGTCCCCGGTTCAAATCCCACCTCAGCCACTGACTCATTGTGTGACCCTGAGCAAGTCACTTAACCTCCTTGTGCTCCGTCTTTCGGGTGAGACGTAATTGTAAGTGACTCTGCAGCTGATGCATAGTTCACAGACCCTAGTCTCTGTAAGTCGCCTTGGATAAAGGCGTCTGTTAAATAAATAAATAGTCTGTTAAATAAATAAATAGTAGAAAGAAGAAAGATCTAATATAAAACGCTGGCTGAGAGCATTGCCTTAGCAATGGTGCTCCCGCGGGTTAGGGTGGCAAAACCGGCAGGGACTGTTTCTCCTCATCACGCTACAGCGGACGCCTGTTGGGCTGGCATTTCATCCTTCTGAGTTTGTGGTCATTCGCTCAAGAGGCAGCTAGTTTGGTCGTGGGGAAACTTGATGCATCAGTAACTCATTTGCACATTTCAGTTAAACAGTAATTCTAAAATAATTCAAACAGGGTTAATCTTCATAGATTGTCTCAACAAATGCATTTTAAAATAGCAAAAAATGTGTTATTAAATTGTTACAAGAACTTCTATGTATTTGAGTAGTAATGCCACTCCCTTAAGTCCTCGTTTTGTTGGTCCCTTAACTGATCTTAATAGAGGGGTTTCACTTGGTGACATCCTGCTCCTAATTGAATGGAAAGGCAAGACCAGACGGAAACACAAACCTCACAGTTCAAAGACAAACATCTTACCAATCAACAAAACAGCAAGCTCTGTAGTGGAGAGGTAAGTACGGGTCAAGTTCTTCTTCTTTAAATATGTTCAGCTATCTGTCAACTCCAGTCTCTTTTGCAAAAGTGTTATAGTTGTTTTTCTTTGATGCATTAAATGTATTGAAAAATGTGCAAACAATAAAATAAAGGCTACTTAAAATGTGAGAAACTGTAATGCCGTGTTAAAATAGTCAATGAACATGTTGATGTGAATATAATTCCATGTGTTCTAGGTTTGCTATGAATAAATTAAATCTACCCTCTAATACAATGTCTTGCTCTAAATCATTATTCAGTAGAACTTCACTTTATTGAAAGATTGAAAGTGCAATTCCTATATGTTGCACGTAGCCTGTGTGCCACTGGTTTCTGGATTACTGTTGTAAAGGGCACATCCAGAGTACCAGATGAGATTTGTGTCTATCGGCACCTGTCTGACTCCTGTTGGGCTTGGTGGGTTCATA
>JAGXEW010000495.1:68194-84353 GCA_030684275.1 Acipenser oxyrinchus oxyrinchus
TACAAACAAACCCTTTAGTTTATTACCACAGGGATGCTTTCTCTTTGTTCACAAAAGAACATTTTAAGTTAGAACTGTGATTACTAGTTCTGCTCTAAACTTAATGTAATTGTGCTGTTCTTTTATAAGGGTTCCTGTAAAGAGTTTTGATGAAGTGACCATAGACAGCGATCTGGATTCAGTGAAAACAGATAGAGTCCGAAGCACTTTCAGAAAGCACTCTCTGCCAGAAATGGTAAGACTCTCTGAGGCTTTGTACAGGTTTAAGCAGCTTTCTTTTCACACTGAGAAAGGGGACATTGTGCGAAACACAGTTCCACTTTGTCATACCTTTTACATAGAACATATTAGTTTGAACAACATTTGTAATCTATTACAGGCAACACAAAGTCTCTCCTAGTTCTACTTAACTTACACTGCTTCCAATTTTAAATTATACTTAAATGTAATACGTTTTTTAAGTAAATACATTTTTCTATATCAAATTAATAAGCCAGTTTTTCAAAACAGCCAGTTGTTCAAAGCTGTAATACAGACCCTGAAGTTACTTTTCAAAATTCACAAGGACCCTTGTTTTGAAATAAAAGGGAAGGGCCATTTATTAGGGAGGAATACAGTATTTTTAACAGTTTAAAATAATTCAATAAACTACTCCAGAATAATTATTTTAGGGCTTCTTCCCGCAACAAGTGTTTTTGTGCTAGTTCCTCTCAGAAAATGTGTCTGTCTGTCACAGTAAGGTTTGTGCAAATACAATTTCTCTTACCCATTAACAATAGCACATTGTCTTCAAGGCTTTGTATCTGCTAAGAGCGCCGCTGCAGATGACCTCTACTCAGACCAGAGTGACCTTGACACGGCTAAACTGCAGCAGATTGAACGCACGTTCCGTGACATTCTGCGCAGAAAGAAAAGCTCCGCTCAGGGTGCGTTGTTTATTTGTTTCTTGAATCCCACCTGGAATAGAGCCTGTTGAGAACTGTTTTATCCAGCATGTCTATTATGTTTTGCAAAAGTTAGAAGAAAGAAAACACAGGGACTGGTCGTGGTAGAAACATGGGTATTTCAAAGGGCCCTGTGGTATCTAGTTGTAATGGGTATTTCAAAGGGCCCTGTGGTATCTAGTTGTAATGATGAAACATGGGTATTTCAAAGGGCCCTGTGGTATCTAGTTGTAATGATGAAACATGGGTATTTCAAAGGGCCCTGTGGTATCTAGTTGTAATGATGAAACATGGGTATTTCAAAGGGCCCTGTGGTATCTAGTTGTAATGATGAAACATGGGTATTCCAAAGGCCCTGTGGTATCCAGTTGTAAATCATGTGCGATGGTAAAGCTCTAGTTTTGTTTGAAAGGTTTGAAGAGTGTACCCGTGGCTGCTCCGTTCGGATGTCGCTCCACTAAAAGACCCCGAAGCCCCAAGAAGGATGCATGCAGGTAAGAGAATGGCATCCAGAGTAAACTGGGAAAGAGCTGGTCTGGGAAATAATGGGATTTAATTAATCAAATTGGCTTTGAAAAAAAAACAAAAAACAATACTTAACAAAACAAAATGCTTTACATTAAGTGACTAACTGCACTATAATAACATTGTAATAACACTGTGAATACACAACCAGGTTTGTATAAATACAGTGTAATTACAAAAAATAGCAACTACCATTTTTTCAGTTTGTAAGTATGTCTGTTGTTACATTGTAACTACACAACACTATGTGTTATTACTGTGTTATTAACACATAGGTAAAGAGTTACTGCTTTTAAGATTTGCATCCTTATTAATGACTTCCCTAGAAGATGTGATGCATGTGTTCACTGTGCTGCACAGTTGCAAGTCGCTGGATAGGGATGAAATACGGTCTTTCCTGTGTTTTAGGTTCAAGAGCTCTGATAGGATGGTGACTGACGAGGAGGAGGAGGAGGAGGAGGAGGAGAGTTTAGAGCAGCGCTTCACGGAGAGCAGTGGAGAGTGGAGGACCAGCAGCCCAGTGAAGTGGAAGTCGTGTCCCAAGAGAGGCGGGGAGCTGTCCTGGGGGCGGGGCATGGGCTCGGAGATCAGCGAGGCACACCAGGTATGAGGACCGCTTTAGTAAACAAGGGGAATCTCGCTTCTCATTAAACTGCCATTTCAATCTCATGTCAAGCAGACAAATGGTTTGGCTCTTGCCTTATTAAGTGTGTTCAGTATGCTGATGAAGATACTGGCTGAATCGTTGGTCTACTTGACTTAGTTACGATACATTTGACCATTTATGAATAAATCTCATAGATAGTCACTAGATTTTTTTAATGTGTTTTTGTTTCATTCATTAATTCTGAGGATAAATTGTATACAATATTTGTATAAATGCTTTGGTCCTTAGCAACTAGAGGGAAATAATTTGTGAATATAGCTATAGAGAGTATTTATTTAACTGTTTTATTTTTCTTTCACAAAAACTGGTGTAAATTGATCTTGATAAACCAGCTGTTGTGTTTGTATCAATACAGTACTAGCTGTGTCTGTATGACATCACCGCTTCACCCTTTTTAATTTCAGCATTCTTCCTGTTTGTTGGACTCGGATCGGCAGATCTTGGAAGAATCTGTTTCCAGGCTGCGTCGGGTCAGTGGAATCTGGCACTAGCAGCCAAATCCTTAGTTTCATTAAAACCATAAAAACCACTCAGTAACACGAGACTGCACCCAAGCTGTTTGTTACTACAACATTAACAAAGACAAATGTGTCAATTAATAAGCACCTATTGTATTCACTCTACAAGATTCATCCTTATTAGTCCATGTGTTTACACACATTAGTGCTGTGGATGTCTGCTTAAGATCAATCAGTACACTCCGGCAATCTGAACACTATAAATCGATGAATGGTAATCGAAGACAGAATTAAGAGGCAACTTGGTTTGGGTAGTGAGTTTCAGAGTTATCTTAACTGATGTATTCCTATAGCTGTTGAAATACACTTTTTCTTGTGTTTTAAGTAAAATAAAAATAATTTTGTAAAACAATTAACAAACAATTTGTGAAATTAATTTAAAGACTTATTTTTCTTTCACAAACAGAACTGGTGCAAATTGCATTTTGTTGTAAAGACCACGATAAACCTGGCCGTTGTGTCTGCAAAATAGTTTTTCTAAATCCTAGCACAGCAATTTGCATCCAGTGTGGCCTCAGTGGAGCTCTCAGGATGATGTCTTTAGATTTTAGACATGATTCTGGGAGCTCTGTTCAGGTACAGCAGGTATAGTTGCTTCTTCCCCTGGAACACTGCCTTTTTCTATGTGTTTTTTTTTTTTTTTCTCTAATTCTGTTTTTACACTATTCAGTTTATCTGAACAATGAATGTGAACCATGCCGGTTCTAAATACACATGTAATTTTAAATCATTGAAATGTTAACGCTTGTGATTAAAGCTGGTGTTTGCATGCACTGCTGTGTTCAGACGGCTGGTCTTTGTCCCCCCCCCCAATAGGATCTTGCTGTGGAGGAGGAGAGATTGTCACACAGGAAGGCCCAGGTGCAAGAGACAGAGCAATCGCTGACTGAGGCTTTTCAGAAAAAAAAGGTACTGAACCAATACCAAGAGCTCAAAGCTCTTAAAACATGACAAAATCATTTTCTTCTGTCATGAACGACATTTGATATAGAAGATAGATGTATCAAATTGTTGTATATCGGATTATTATTTATTAATAACAACAATTTACAGGAAATCACTTCCCAGTGTTATGACCTAATTTCTGCTAATATGTTAATTGCACTTAATACATTTAATGATCTAACTGGAGTTGAACCGAACTTAGTATGTGGTCCCCAGGATGTGATCAGCACTGTGTGAGAGTTGTTTTGTTGTCCCAGCATGCAGTTCAGGAGCTGGAGTTGGTGAAGTGTGCGGTTGAGAAGAGCCAGAAGGAGGCGAGAGGACTGGAGACCCGGGTCAGAGACAGCAAGAGCCAGGCAGAGGAGACGAGGTACTGAGGAAACAAGCAGCCTTTTCTACCAATTACATTTCCAGGCTTTTTCTTCTTTTACTTTTACAGTGTTCCTGTCTCCTCAAACTGTGGAGAGATTTTCCATTTCCTAACACACAGTTCCCGCTGTTGCAGAGCGGGCAGAAATATGTCTACCCTTTGTGGTGATTGCCCCTCAGGGCAGTAGTTTTCCACTAGAGGACTCAACTCCAGTCAGTATTTGTTTTGGTGTTCCCTGCAGGGCGGAGCTGGCAGTGCTGGAGTACAAGCGGGGCTCGTGTCTGCAGGAAGTGCAGACTCTAGAGGAGGAACTGAGCGTGCTCAGAAGACAGTGCTCCGCTACACACAACAGCCAGCAGAGCACCCTGCAGAACCAAGTGAGTCCTGACTGGAGCGCTTTGACTTGTGTTATTATTATACTTCTATATATGTAGTGGTGCCCTGATTGCTCTATTCTTCTGTCTATACTGGCACATGGCTGATTTCCTCACCATTGCCTTGATTCATCATTAAATACACTGGTGGAAAGAGAAGTCAGCCCCATAGGAAACAAAATAAACACCCCCACTTTTTCAGGATTCTTTTATAGAAGTGCAACGGCTGTACCATGAAGCAGATTTCAAATTGTTGTAGTTGATAAACTTTTATGCTTTGTGATCCCACGATATGATGTTTCCAATACTGAGAACTAAGAAAAATGAAGAGAAACAACTGTATGGTACAGCAGAACTGTTGCTCCTGTACACTGTACTGCATCATCATCATCATCATCATCATAATAATAATTTTGCAGAGTAGTAATAATCTGTTGTATAAACAATTTGACCATACAGTTGTGTCACTTTAAATTGTCTTTTTTCTCAGTATTGTGGAATTTAAATCACTGTGGTGACCCAAAGCATATGAAATGGTTATTATGTATATAACATTTAAAATACATTTTCAGAATTGGTCAGATGTGAATTGTCAGGGGGGGCCGCAATAACTTTTTAAATATGAAACTAAAGTTTTAAATAAGAAATACTTAATTTGATCAACTGGTACCCACTTTCTCTGGGCTGAAGCGTTAGGAACCTTGACAGATCTTGCAGACACTAGACCTCAGTCTGGGCAGAGCCCCTTGCTTGTGCTGACCCGGTGCATTGCTGTGCAGGTGTTGTCTCTGAGTGCGGAGCGTGAGGAGCTCAGGGCTCGGCTGCGGCTCAAGGAGGGCAGTCTGTCTGTCCTGGAGAGGCAGGAGCTAGAGCGGCAGCTGAGCTGCACCAGGAGCGAGCTGTTCACAGAGCAACGCAGCGCCTGGGACAAGATCAGCCTGCTGCAGGAGGTACTGACAGACTGCTCTGCACAGCGCCGCAGTCACAGGGATGTGATTGGCACTGATATCTCAATCTGAATGCCCCATCCATTCATTCTAACATAACACTAAGAAGCTAAGTCAGTTAGGCAAATGTTTTCACCTTGTGCCTTGAAGAGGTACATTGAAGAAGGCAATAGCTGAATCGCTTGTCAACTTGCTTTACTTTTCAAAAAGTCTTGCCTTTTATATTTCAATAAACTTCTATTCAATACGCTTATTAAGAAAAGCAGTAAACTGGATCTATTACAGTAGGATGTACAAAAGAAAATGATCGTAAAAAAGGCAGGTGTTCTGTTTGATTTCACTGAGGCTTTAACTATAATCCACTTTGACTGCTGTCTGATTTGTACTTTTGAGCAACGTGGTTTGTGTGTGTGTGTGTGTGTGTGTGTGTGTGTGTGTGTGCGCGCACTGATGGTGCTTGACCCCACAGCAGCTGGAGGACTGCCAGGTGGAGCTGGAGGAGCGGGCGGCCCAGGAGGCTTTGCTGCAGGAGAGGAGCGGGAGACTGGAGCAGCAGCTGAGAGAGATGAACAGGAGGCAGGAGGAGCAGACACAGGTACAGGTTTACTTTAATGTGTGCTGCCTTTTGAGTTCAGGTTCAGATAGAGTGGTGATAATTAAACATTTTAGGAAAAATCTTGTGTGGACTAACTACATTTTTTTTCAATTTATGAGATCTTGATCCACACTATAATGAGGCGCGTTATAACGTGTGAGCACTGTATATCTGTAGCCAAAAGAAAGTGCTTGATATACATAGATTTCCTATCTCATCTGTCCTGTCCTGCACTGCTGCAGAAACTGGCCCTGCAGAGCAGTGAGGCGAGCCAGGCCTTGAGCAGGCAGGTGCAGGAGGCATCTGTCCAGCTCCTGGAGAGGGATGGGAAGATCTCAGCACTGGAGCGCATCGTGTCTGAGAAGGAGCTAGAGCTGCTGAGGCTGAGGGAGGGCCAGGCCGCCCTGCAGGCTGAGCGAGAGGCCCTGGTCACGGCCAGAGAGACCCTGACACAGGAACACCAGAGCCAGCTGCAGCAGCTCCACCGTGACAAACAGCTGGAGGAGGTGAGAGGGAGAGGGGGAAGAACACACATGGAGAGAGGGGAGAGGGGGAGAGACAGTCAAACACCGGGAGAGAGGTGAGAAGAGGGGGGAGCGACTCAGTCAAACACCTGGAGGCGGTGAGAGGCAGAGAGGAGATAGACAGTAAACTGCTGGAGAGAGGGAGAGGAGAGGCAGTGAGAGGGGGATAACACTTGGAAAGAGAGGAGAGGTAGAGAGGGGGATAATACATAGAGAGGGGAGAGGCAGAGAGAGGGGGGTAACACATCAAAAGAGAGGAGAGGTAGAGGGGGATAATACATGGAGAGGAGAGAGGCAGAGAGGCGGGTAACACATCAAAAGAGAGGAGAGGTAGAGAGGGGATAATACATGGAGAGGAGAGGCAGAGAGAGGGGATAACACATGAAGAGAGGAGAGGTAGAGGGGGATAATACATGGAGAGGAGAGAGGCAGAGAGGGGGGTAACACATCAAAAGAGAGGAGAGGTAGAGAGGGGGATAATACATGGAGAGGGGAGAGGCAGAGAGAGGGGGATAACACATGGGAGGATGGAGGAGGAGAACACATGGAGAAAGTTCCAAGCCCTTTATTTTAATACTGGTTCTGAAGACCCACTCGGTCCATTTTAACTTATTGATTGCTTATATCTTTCTACCTTAGGAGCAAGCAAAATGGCAATTGAAAGAGGAACTGGATTTAATCAAACAGCAAGAAATCCAACAGGTAAGCTCTTGCTGTAATATCTCAATTTCTTTTTCAGCCACTGACCTTCAGTTCTACTGAGCAGGTATATCTATTTAAAACAATTGTTCTGCACGGTGTGTGAACACCTGTTAGTTAAGCAACTTCTGCATTCCTTTTATTCTCTTCTTCAGGTTAGGGAACAAGCAGAGGAGGACAAGCTGGAGGCTGTGAAGCACCAAGCACTTTCCTTCACAGTGGAGACGGAGAAACTCGCCCTGAAAATCCAGGTGAGCTTTACCCTTCGGACTGCTTTGGCTTTCACATGCGAGAAGAGACTGAGAGCCTTGTCACATGTGGGTTGTTAATAAATGGGCACTCATTTCAGTTAGTTTGTGTTCTGGTTTGCTCCACATTTATCGAAACTGACTTTGCTTTCATGATGCTCTTAAACTGAACACTTCAAGTAAGCTGGGAGTGGAATTAGATTTCACACTTCCAATTATGAAGCTTACAAAATGATTTATCATATGCTGTGTTTGCTAGCACAGGGTCAGAGGTGGTGCTTTCAAATAAAACAAAGCTAGTTCAAAACTTAACTGCGATAAAAAGACCTCATTCATCTGTTTTCTTATTGTCTTGAATAACCCAGAAAAACAGCATGAAAGAGTTTAATGTATTTAGATCCATTATTAAAATAGTGTTTGAGCCTAAATGAAATAGAAAAAAAAAGTCACTGATGTTTTTAATACTATTTCCAAATTTCGCACTATTGAATGTGTTATAGATACACTGTTAGGAGCCGGACTGTGTTTAAGAAATCAATGGTATTTGGGTCTCAAACTTGATTGCAATTTCTACTAAAGTTAAAAGATGAAGAAATTGTGAAGCTGAAGGAAGCAGTCAGGCAGCAAGAGGTGTCCATGAGGAAGCTAGCTGAGGAACTCAAACTGGAAGCCAAAGAGATGGTAAGGGTTTATCTTGTTAGACATGTTGCAATGGACATGTTGTAATCTGACCTGTTGTCAGTGTGCAGTTTTGATTGAAACACATTACAGCAGGCATGTTTAAAGCATGACATCGACACTAGGTTTCAAAAGGTTATGCTTGCCTTTCCTTCCAGGAAATGTGTTAGTGCTACACTTCATTTTACATCAGCACTGTCTTTGAGGTTAAAGCATGTAGGTCAATAGGGAAGCAGCTGGCTGGTTACTGAAAGAAGGAAAATTTCAATGTCCTGGACCAAGAAAGTGCAAGACTAGCAAGGCCTGCAAACAGATTTCATTAACATACCAGATACCATGTTTTAAATTAAAATACATGTGTGCTATAACATATGTTTCTTTCTAAACTGCACAACTAAAGAGTGTGAAAATGTCTGGAATTATATTATTAGCTCCAAATACTTTAATGCACTTGTGTTTGCAATGGTGCTGAAACCCCTGTTTTCTCTTGTCAGGTGCAGGGGGCTTTGCTCCGGGAACACAGGAAATGGGAAGCAGAGAAGACAGAGGAGCTCCAGAGGCAGCGTGGGATACTGGAGGATGGGAGCAGGAGAGCCATGCACAGCATCAAAGAGGACCAGGAGAGAGAAAGGAGAAAAGCACTCTCCCTGCAGAATAAAGTTATCGAGCTGCAAACTGTAAGTTCTAGTAATACAATAGCAGCTGTGAGTCTGGATGAACATTTGCCCACCTCTCCACCCTCCACCAATGTTGAAAATAATTAATGTTCCAAATCATGTGGTTTTTTAATTTATTTTATTTTCCTTGTTAAACTGTTTTTTTTCCTACTGGAAATACGAGGCACTGTGACGGAAAGTTTTAACATAATACAAGAAAAGTGTGCCCCCTACTTGACAGTACCTGAACAGTCATTAAACTTTAAAATACTAAATTATAAATAGAATGCATACTAGCCACAAACCTGCCCTCTCCCCCTATTTTGATCAATTTAAATACTATGGCCCCAACATTTTGTACATTTATTGGTTCAGTTTATGTTGAATAAGTTACACATTAACCTTAACACCATTTCTCCTACCTCTTCTTTTGTTTTGCTGTTTTTTTATTCCACTTTGAAGCCAGTTTCTCCTGCTACCACTCAAGTTCACTTCCTGTAATATAGGTAATGGAACCCCACTAGTGCCATAACTATTTCATTCAGAATCAGCCCCCTTAGTGTTTCTGCTGAAACAGGTTTTATGTTGGCATTATAATAGTGGTGTTTGTATTGTGTCTTGGGCTCCCAGAGAGTGCAGGAGCTGGAGTTTGAGAGCAGAGCCCTGCAGAGAGAGAAGCAGGAGGCTGTCAGTGAGATGCGGAGCTCTCTGAGGGAGGAGAAACAGGAGGAGATACTCAGAGTCAAGGAGGAGATGGACCAGGTAAACCACGCACTTCTGCATCTTTACAGTTTGGTTTTTTTGGTGCTAAAATCTTATTTTAAAGCAAGTGCAAAGGCTAAGGCAGACGTTCTTAAAGGAACACTTTCAGTAGAAGAAAACTACCAAGACACAACGTTAAACAGATGTTTCTTCTCTTTGTCTTGCATCCGTGTCCCATTTCAAGAAGACTTTCTTTTTTTATATATCCCTGTTCTGAAATTCTATTTTGCTGAGATATATTGTGATTACACTGCACTAAATTATTTTAGGTTTTGTCATGGTAGATCACTTTATAATATTCAATACCAGGAGTGGCGACCAATTCATTAAAATCATGTTCCTTCCTCATTTGCCTTCTTAACATTATTACTGATCTCCTTTTTATTTTGTTTTTTTGTTTAATTTGGAATCCGCAATTATTATTCTCCCAATTTGGAATGCCCAATTATTCAACCCAGCTCACCGCTGCAACCCCAGCACTAATTAGGAGAGATGAGGACGAGCACTCGTGTCCTCCAGCAGTGCCATCAGCCATCTGCTTTTTTTGCACTGCAAGCCCGCCGTGAAGCCACTACAGAACTACAGCGTCAGAGGATCACGCAGTTCTGAGTTGCACACAGGCAGGCCTGCAGGTGCCCAGCCAGCCACAGGGCTCACTGATGCGAGGTGAGCCAAGGATTCCCAGCCGACGTAAACCCTCCCGCCCGGCAGCACTTGGCCAATTGTGCCGCCCCTGGGAGCTCCCGGCCACAGTCGGCAGTGACATAGCCTGGATTTGTACTGGCGACCTCCAAGCTATAGGGCGCATCCTGCACTCTGAGCGGAGTGCCTTCACTGTATGCGCCTCTCGGGAGCCCCTGAACTCCCTTTTGTTGTTATATGAATCTTTAGTTTCTTAACTTGTTTTGTTTGGTTTGATTTAATTCAGAATATGCAAATATTTTAAGTACAACACTATAGCTAAACGGCTGCATCCTGTACTGTAGGTCGCATGGTCTGTTTGCAGCATTGAAGTGGGTTTGAACTACAACAGGAAACTTTTCATCTACAGTGTGGTCTTTTAAAATATTTGCATAGTAGAAACTGAAGCACCAAAGAAGATATTCAGTAATATTTCTAATAAGAAAATGGATTCGAGCATTTCATTGAGTACACAAGGTGTACTCAATAAAAGATGCTGACTGTTATAGACTGCAGTAGGAGTGCTGAGTGTTAACCAGAGCCTGTGCTTGCAGGAGAAAGCCCGAGGTGGAAAGGCTCAGGCTGAGGCTGCAGCAGGAGGAGGCAGAGGTGCAGAGGCTCAGGGCTGGCCTGGGTGAGGCGGTGCGGAGGGAGAAGGAGCTGCAGACACAGGCTGAGCGGCTGGAGAGGGTAGCAGTGCTGGACCTCAGCCTGGAGTACGACTGCATCCAGGACCTCCTGCATAGCACGAGGGAGCGAGGAGTCGGAGTCGGAGCCAGCCCAGCACACCAGAGACACAGGTCAGTCATTTCACAAAACACTTGGAGAACACCATCACCAGAGACACAGGTCAGTCATTTCACAAAACACTTGGAGAACACCATCACCAGAGACACAGGTCAGTCATTTCACAAAACACTTGGAGAACACCATCACCAGAGACACAGGTCAGTCATTTCTCAAAGCACTTGCAGAACACCATCACCAGAGACACAGGTCAGTCACTTCACAAAACACTAGTACAACACCATTTACCCCCCTTCTGTTTTGCTGGTAATGTTTTTGTTTCACTTTGATCGGACCATTTTTACTGACAAAACAAACACTAACAGCTGGTTGGATCTTCGACTAAAATGTTAGCTTAGAGTCCAACATTAGTGATAATCAGGGTCTATGAAAACAGCCATATAAGCAAATTCTTTATGTATGTCAGAAATTTCTATTTCAGGGTTTGGTGTACTAAGAGAAACATTAGTTAAAGCTTTGAACATTTAATTTCATGGTTTTTTCTGGTTAAACATTAAATCTGAATATATATGGATGACTTACAATAAAGAAAAATCCTAGACATTAACTTGAAAGACAAATCTATTCATGTGTTGGGTAATAGTATAGATTACTGCAAAAAAATATCAACGCACCCATGCCATTCTGTCATGTCATTTTTGTACAGTACTATGGTGGAATTGCTGATTCATGATGCATAATTAATTAACAGCCTGCCAGTAAAACAGTTTACATCTGGTCCCATACTGGTCAGTCAGTATGCCATTCTAAGTTGTAGTTCCTCCCCTCTCCAGCAGCCCCTCTCATCTGTCCCTTCCCCAAGCTGTGCAGGCCCTGCTGGGCCTGTGAGGAGCAGCAGCAGCACATCCTGGAGCTGCACCAGGAGCTGGACACACAGAGACGCACCGTCCTGCACATCCAGCGAGACAAGGTACCCCGGGTTTACTGGGTTCACAAGCGTCTTCATGAGGGTGTACTTTGTATATATTTTGTAACTGAGCTCTTCCCTGGGTGTGCTGCAGGATCGGGAGCTGCAGCAGCAGCGTGAGGAGCTGTATCTGGAGAAGGAGGCGGCAGTGAAGAGCATCAAGGAGCGCCTCATCCAGGTACACACTGACACTGCACCGATAGGAGGACCAGGGTCAGGACATTAAGCAATAGCTTAACTCACATTTGCATAACAGCATACCTCATGTTTACTTCCTGCCTGCACTCGCGTTAGATTGTGTTCTGTTAGGAAGTGAGCTTGTAGTGTTGTGTCTGGATAAATAGGCCGCAGATGCGCCAAAGTCAAATTAAGTCTGGAAAACTAAAAGATCAACAGCAGAACCATCGGGGAGAATACTGCTCTTTCCGTGGAGCAACAAATACATAGATCACAAATTCAAGTGGAGCCAGAAGTCTCACATGTTGTTGTTTTTGTTTTTTTACATTAGTTGAAGTGATGATAATAGGCAGTAATGTTGGATATTTGCATATGGTAGGAAAGGGGTCCTAAGTGTCCACCCTCCATACATCAGACTACTGTATTCAACTTGATTGTAACCACATCTCTGAATATTCCTTCGTTGCTTGGAGCTGTGTGTATCAAGGAGTTAATAATCCGTCAGCTCTGTGTGTTTGGTTCAGGAGCACATCGAGGAGATCAGTAGCTGCAGCCCCTGCTGAAGGACTCGGGGGCAGTGAGTGCCAGTCTCTCCGCCAGCAGCTCCACGAGAAGGACAGCGAGCTGAGAGCCATCCAGAGGAACATGACCCACTGGAAGGACGAGACCGCAGCCAAGCTAGCCTGCAAGTTTGAGGAGGAACTCAACTCCGAGCTCGAGAAGTAAGACTGATGTATCAAAAACGAATTTTATAAATCTAGACCTTTTTATCTTGCTTGTGCCTATTTCACTGCAGGGAAAGTGGATTTGCCCAACAAAATGTGTGAATTCCCCTGTTAGCATTTTTTCTAAAGTCTTTTTAAACCAATATATTTATTTATTTTTGATTTACTGTATTTTCACTACTTTTATACATGTATAGTTTTGTAAAAAAAAACATCTTGTTGAGACCTACTTAAGCATGATTTGTGGCTGTATCTTGGGATCTATTCACCTGCATTTAATCCAAGTTTGTTACAGTTAACGTGAACGTACGTGTTCATGTAAATCACAGTAGAAAACAGTGAAGGCTACTAGTTTTCGTTTTATTTATTTTGAGTTATGTTTACCCCCATTTTTTTTAACTCAAGGACTGTCAAGCCAAGCAAGCGATCAGTGGTGTATTACTTTGCCACAGTGTGTGTTCCTCACTTAATAGTGATGAATTGCTTTGGAAATTTTGCTCACCTTCAGTTTTTACTTCCACAGATGCAAGTCTGATTTGTTAAAGCAAAGGTAACTAGCTTCTCAGTAGACTGCAATATTAGTAGGTTAGTTGCTCTTGCGTAGTTCATAATGCTTAAGCATAGCGTATAAGAATGCTAATGTGCAGTAAATGGTGCTCATATGTACTGTAGTGGTTTATGCCAATATATACTTTCTCTTCAGCTAAATTCAGTGCTGCCAACTCATGTTACTTTTTAGAATTAGGATGTCTAAGACAGAAGTTACAATTCCAAAGCCACAATGAAGTAGATCTCTGTTAGAGAAAACAAACATTTTGGTGCAACAACATTTTCTTAAAATGGCGTTCAAAATGCTCTTGTGAAGACTTTGCTGTATATCCTTTCATATAATTTGCTCCTTTCAGACGGATGTCCAAGAACAAACCCGATCACCAAAGAAAAATAGAAAAGCTGGAAACAGAAATGAGAAGACTATCAATGGTAAGAATTGAACTTCTGTGATGTGTGTGTGTGTGTGTGTGTGTGTGTGTGTATATATGTGTGTGTATATATGTGTGTGTATATATATATATATATATATATATATATATATATATATATATATACACAGTACTGTGCAAAAGTTTTAGGCAGGTGTGAAAAAATGCTGTAAAGTAAGAATGCTTTCAAAAATAGACATGTTAATAGATTATATTTATCAATTAACTAAATGCAAAGTGAGTGAACAGAAGAAAAATCTAAATCAAATCCATATTTGGTGTGACCACCCTTTGCCTTCAAAACAGCATCAAGCATCAATTCTTCTAGGTACACTTGCACACAGTTTTTGAAGGAACTTCGGCAGGTAGGTTGGCCCAAACATCTTGGAGAACTAACCACAGTTCTTCTGTGGATTTAGGCAGCCTCAGTTGCTTCTCTCTCTTCATGTAATCCCAGACAGACTCGATGATGTTGAGATCAGGGCTCTGTGGGGGCCATACCATCACTTCCAGGACTCCTTGTTCTTCTTTACGCTGAAGATCTTAATGACTTTCGCTGTATGTTTGGGGTTGTTGTCATGCTGCAGAATAAATTTGGGGCCAATCAGATGCCTCCCTGATGGTATTGCATGATGGATAAGTATCTTCCTGTACTTCTCAGCATTGAGGAGACCATTAATTCTGACCAAATCCCCAACTCCATTTGCAGAAATGCAGCCCCAAACTTGCAAGGAACCTCCACCATGCTTCACTGTTGCCTGCAGACACTCATTTGTGTGCAGCTCTCAGCCCTTCGCGAACAAACTGCCTTCTGCTACAGTCAAATATTTCAAATTTTGACTCATCAGTCCAGAGCACCTGCTGCCATTTTTCTGCACCCCAGTTCCTGTGTTTTCATGCATAGTTGAGTCGCTTGGCCTTGTTTCCACGTCGGAGGTATGGCTTTTGGCCGCAAGTCTTCCATGAAGGCCACTTCTGACCAGACTTCTCCGGACAGTAGATCGTGTACCAGGGTCCCACTGTTTACTGCCAGTTCTGAGCTGATGGCACTGCTGGACATCTTCCGATTGCGAAGGGAAGTAAGCATGATGTGTCTTTCATCTGCTGCTGTAAGTTTCCTTGGCCGACCACTGCGTCTCGGTCCTCAACGTTGCCAGTTTCTTTGTGCTTCTTCAAAAGAGCTTGGACAGCACATCTGGAAACCCCTGTCTGCCTTGAAATTTCTGCCTGGGAGAGACCTTGCTGATGCAGTATAACTACCTTGTGTCTTGTTGCTGTGCTCAGTCTTGCCATGGTGTATGACTTTTGACAGTAAACTGTCTACAGCAACCTCACCTTGTTAGCTGAGTTTGGCTGTTCCTCACCCAGTTTTATTCCTCCTACACAGCTGTTTCTGTTTCAGTTAATGATTGTGTTTCAACCTACATATTGAATTGATGATCATTAGCACCTGTTTGGTATAATTGTTTAATCATACACCTGACTATATGCCTACAAAATCCCTGACTTTGTGCAAGTGTACCTAGAAGAATTGATGCTGTTTTGAAGGCAAAGGGTGGTCACACCAAATATGGATTTGATTTAGATTTTTCTTCTGTTCACTCACTTTGCATTTAGTTAATTGATAAATATAATCTATTAACATGTCAATTTTTGAAAGCATTCTTACTTTACAGCATTTTTTCACACCTGCCTAAAACTTTTGCACAGTACTGTATATATATATATATATATATATATATATATATATATACACACACATACACACACACACACAAAGGGCCAATCCACACTTTGTTTATATAGTTGGGTTACACCGAGTATGGTTTGGTTAATTTGAAGGCTTTTATGACTGATCTAAATGCAATCTTCAGAGTTTGTTTTACTTGTTTGGGCAGTTTGTTTCAGTGCACATGAAAGCAAAACCAGCAGCGAAGAACTATTGTGTACCAGTATGATGTGAACTTAAGCAGAACCATAAGTGAATGACCCCTGAATCAAGTAAACAACATTTTACTTAATGTAGACTGACGAAGGCACAAGCCAAACATTAGTCTACTACTCTTTTTACTGTGTAATAAAGCAGAACAATGTTCAATTTAAAGGCAAGTAATGCAGCACAAAAAGCATGCTCCAGGCTGCCCCTCAACAGGATCTGTTGACACTAGTTTCAAAAGAGTAATGTTTTTTTTAACCCCCTCACAGGAGAGAAGTGAGACTGCTCCCCTGCGCTCAGCCTCCACCCCTTCCCTGAGCACAACGCCCCCTCCTGGGCTCCAGGACTTCAGCACCCTGAAACTGCTCCGGCACCTGCAGAGCCGTGTGAAGCAGCTGCGTGCTGAGAACACCATCTACCACCCGGGGAGCCTCGACGACCTGGCGGCTCCTACCGGGAAACAGTGAGTCTACTGTATTATGTGATTACTGTAG
>JAGXEW010000495.1:84853-99996 GCA_030684275.1 Acipenser oxyrinchus oxyrinchus
ACAGTAGACTCACTGTTTCCCGGTAGGAGCCGCCAGGTCGTCGAGGCTCCCCGGTGGTAGATGGTGTTCTCAGCACGCAGCTGCTTCACACGGCTCTGCAGGTGCCGGAGCAGTTTCAGGGTGCTGAAGTCCTGGAGCCCAGGAGGCGTTGTGCTCAGGGAAGGGGTGGAGGCTGAGCGCAGGGAGCAGTCTCACTTCTCTCCTGTGAGGGGTTAAAAAACATTACTCTTTTGAAACTAGTGTCAACAGATCCTGTTGAGGGGCAGCCTGGAGCATGCTTTTGTGCTGCATTACTTGCCTTTAAATTGAACATTGTTCTCTGCTTTATTACACACAGTAAAAAGAGTAGTAGACTAATGTTTGGCTTGTGCCTTCATCAGTCTACATTAAGTAAAATGTTGTTTACTTTGATTCAGGGTCATTCACTTATGGTTCTGCTTAAGTTCACATCATACTGGTACACACAATAGTTCTTAGCTGCTGGTTTTGCTTTCATGTGCACTGAAACAAACTGCCCAAACAAGTAAAACAAACTCTGAAGATTGCATTTAGATCAGTCATAAAAGCCTTCAAATTAACCAAACCATACCGGTGTAACCCCAACTATATAAACAAAGTGTGGATTGGCCCTTTGTGTGTGTGTGTGTGTGTGTGTATATATATATATATATATATATATATATATATATATATATACAGTACTGTGCAAAAGTTTTAGGCAGGTGTGAAAAAAATGCTGTAAAGTAAGAATGCTTTCAAAAATTGACATGTTAATAGATTATATTTATCAATTAACTAAATGCAAAGTGAGTGAACAGAAGAAAAATAGCAGATGAAAGACACATCATGCTTACTTCCTTCGCAATCGGAAGATGTCCAGCAGTGCCATCAGCTCAGAACTGGCAGTAAACAGTGGGACCCTGGTACACCGATCTACTGTCCGGAGAAGTCTGGTCAGAAGTGGCCTTCATGGAAGAAGACTTGCGGCCAAAAAGCCATACCTCCGACGTGGAAACAAGGCCAAGCTGACTCAACTATGCACGAAAACACAGGAACTGGGGTGCAGAAAAATGGCAGCAGGTGCTCTGGACTGATGAGTCAAAATTTGAAATATTTGGCTGTAGCAGAAGGCAGTTTGTTCGCCGAAGGGCTGGAGAGCTGCACAACTAATGAGTGTCTGCAGGCAACAGTGAAGCATGGTGGAGGTTCCTTGCAAGTTTGGGGCTGCATTTCTGCAAATGGAGTTGGGGATTTGGTCAGAATTAATGGTCTCCTCAATGCTGAGAAGTACAGGAAGATACTTATCCATCATGCAATACCATCAGGGAGGCATCTGATTGGCCCCAAATTTATTCTGCAGCATGACAACGACCCCAAACATACAGCTAAAGTCATTAAGACTTCTTCAGCGTAAAGAAGAACAAGGAGACCTGGAAGTGATGGTATGGCCCCCACAGAGCCCTGATCTCAACATCATCGAGTCTGTCTGGGATTACATGAAGAGAGAGAAGCAACTGAGGCTGCCTAAATCCACAGAAGAACTGTGGTTAGTTCTCCAAGATGTTTGGGCCAACCTACCTGCCGAGTTCCTTCAAAAACTGTGTGCAAGTGTACCTAGAAGAATTGATGCTTGATGCTGTTTTGAAGGCAAAGGGTGGTCACACCAAATATGGATTTGATTTAGATTTTTCTTCTGTTCACTCACTTTGCATTTAGTTAATTGATAAATATAATCTATTAACATGTCTATTTTTGAAAGCATTCTTACTTTACAGCATTTTTTCACACCTGCCTAAAACTTTATACAGTACTGTATATATATATATATATATATATATATATATATATATATATATATATATACACACATATATACACACACACACACACACACACACACACATCACAGAAGTTCAATTCTTACTATTGATAGTCTTCTCATTTCTGATTCCAGCTTTTCTATTTTTCTTTGGTGATCGGGTTTGTTCTTGGACATCCGTCTGAAAGGAGCAAATTATATGAAAGGATATACAGCAAAGTCTTCACAAGAGCATTTTGAATGCCATTTTAAGAAAATGTTGTTGCACCAAAATGTTAGTTTTCTCTAACAGAGATCTACTTCATCGTGGCTTTGGAATTGTAACTTCTGTCTCAGACATCCTAATTCTAAAAAGTAACATGAGTTGGCAGCACTGAATTTAGCTGAAGAGAAAGTTAGTGTATGAAAAGCAAGGCATATTGGTATAAACCACTACAGTACATATGAGCACCATTTACTGCACATTAGCATTCTTATACGCTATGCTTAAGCATTATGAACTACGCAAGAGCAACTAACCTACTAATACTGCAGTCTACTGAGAAGCTTGTTACCTTTGCTTTAACAAATCAGACTTGCATCTGTGGAAGTAAAAACTGAAGGTGAGCAAAATTTCCAAAGCAATTCATCACTATTAAGTGAGGAACACACACTGTGGCAAAGTAATACACCTCTGATCGCTTGCTTGGCTTGACAGTCCTTGAGTTAAAAAAATGGGGGTAAACATAACTCTCAAAATAAATAAAACAAAAACTAGTAGCCTTCACTGTTTTCTACTGTGATTTACACGCTAACTGTAACAAACTTGGATTAAATGCAGGTGAATAGATCCCAAGATACAGCCACAAATCATGCTTAAGTAGATCTCAACAAGATGTTTTTTTACAAAACTATACATGTATAAAAGTAGTGAAAATACAGTAAATCAAAAATTAATAAATATATTGGTTTAAAAAGACTTTAGAAAAAATGCTAACAGGGGAATTCACACATTTTGTTGGGCAAATCCACTTTCCCTGCAGTGAAATAGGCACAAGCATGATAAAAAGGTCTAGATTTATAAAATTCATTTTTGATACATCAGTCTTACTTCTCGAGCTCAGAGTTGAGTTCCTCCTCAAACTTGCAGGCCAGCTTGGCTGCAGTCTCGTCCTTCCAGTGGGTCATGTTCCTCTGGATGGCTCTCAGCTCGCTGTCCTTCTCGCGGAGCTGCTGGCGGAGAGACTGGCACTCACTGCCCCCGGAGTCCTTCAGCAGGGGGCGCTGCAGCTTACTGATCTCCTCGATGTGCTCCTGAACCAAACACACAGAGCCGAGAAGATTATTAACTCCTTGATACACACAGCTCCAAGCAACGAAGGAATATTCAGAGATGTGGTTACAATCAAGTTGAATACAGTAGTCTGATGTATGGAGGGTGGACACTTAGGACCCTCTTTCCTACCATATGCAAATATCCAGCATTACTGCCTATTACCATCACTTCAACTAATGTAAAAAAAACAAACAACAACAACAACAACAACATGTGAAACTTCTGGCTCCACTTAAATTTGTGATCTATGTATTTGTTGCTCCACGGAAAGAGCAGTATTCTCCCCGATTGTTCTTTTGTTGATCTTTTAGTTTTCCAGACTTAAATTTGACTTTGGCTCATCTGCAGCCAATTTATCCAGACACAACACTACAAGCTCACTTCCTATGCTGTTATGCAAATGTGAGTTAAGCTAATGCTTAATGTCCTGATCCTGGTGCTCCTATCGGTGCAGTGTCAGTGTGTACCTGGATGAGGCGCTCCTTGATGCTCTTCACTGCCGCCTCCTTCTCCAGATACAGCTCCTCACGCTGCTGCTGCAGCTCCCGATCCTGCAGCACACCCAGGGGAGAGCTCAGTTACAAAATATATACAAAGTACACCCTCATGAAGACGCTTGTGAACCCAGTAAACCCGGGGTACCTTGTCTCGCTGGATGTGCAGGACGGTGCGTCTCTGTGTGTCCAGCTCCTGGTGCAGCTCCAGGATGTGCTGCTGCTGCTCCTCACAGGCCCCGCGTAGGGCCTGCACAGCTTGGGGAAGGGACAGACGAGAGGGGCTGCTGGACAGGGGGAGGAACTACAACTTAGAATGGCATACTGACTGACCAGTATGGGACCAGATGTAAACTGTTTTACTGGCAGGCCGTTAATTTATTATGCGTCATGAATCAGCAATTCCACCACAGTACTGTACAAAAAAATGACATTTCAGAATTGCATGGGTGTGTTGATATTTTTTTGCAGTAATTTATACTATTACCCAACACATGAATAGATTTGTCTTTCAAATTAATGTCTAGGATTTTTCTTTATTGTAAGTCATCCATATATATTCAGATTTAATGTTTAACCAGAAAGAAAACCCTAAAATTAAATGTTCACAGCTTTAACTAATGTTTCTTACACCAAACCGTGAAATAGAAGTTTCTGACATATATAAAGAATTTGCTTTTTATAGCTGTTTTCACAGACCTTGATTATCACTAATGTTGGATTCTAAAGTAACATTTTAGTCAAAGATCCAACCAGCTGTTAGTGTTTGTTTTATCAGTAAAAATGGTCCGATTAAAGTTAAACAAAAACATTACCAGCAAAACAGAAGGGGGGTAAATGGTGTTGTTCTAGTGTTTTGAGAAGTGACTGACCTGTGTCTCTGTTGATGGTGTTCTCCAAGTGTTTTGAGAAATGACTGACCTGTGTCTCTGGCGTGCTGGGCTGGCTCCGGCTCCTCGCTCCCTCGTGCTATGCAGGAGGTCCTGGATGCGGTCGTACTCCAGGCTGAGGTCCAGCACTGCTCCCCTCTCCAGCCGCTCAGCCTGTGTCTGCAGCTCCTTCTCCCTCCGCGCCGCCTCGCCCAGGCCAGCCCTGAGCCTCTGCACCTCTGCCTCCTCCTGCTCCAGCCTCAGCCTGAGCCTCTCCACCTCGCGGGCCTTCTCCTGCCAGCACAGGCTCTGGTTAACACTCAGCACTCCTACTGCAGTCTATACAGTCAGCATCTTTTCATTGTGTTCACCTTGTGTACTCAATGAAATGCTCCAAATCCATTTTCTTATTAGAAATATTACTGAATATCTTCTTTGGTGCTTCAGTTTCTACTATGCAGATATTTTAAAAGACCACACTGTAGATGAAAAGTTTCCTGTTGTAGTTCAAACCCACTTCAATGCTGCAAACAGACCATGCGACCTACAGCACAGGATGCAGCCATTTAGCTATAGTGTTGTACTTGAAATATTTGCATATCCTGAATTAACATGAAACCAAACAAAACAAGTGAAGAAACAAAAGATTCATATAACAACAAAAGTTCAGGGGTTCCCGAGAGGCGCATCTAGTAAAGGCACTCCAATCAGAGTGCAGGATGCGCCCTATAGCTTGGAGGTCGCCAGTACAAATCCAGGCTATGTCACTGCCGACTGTGGCCGGGAGTTCCCAGGGGGCGGCGCACAATTGGCCAAGTGCTGCCCGGGCAGGGAGGGTTTACGTCGGCTGGGGAATCCTTGGCTCACCTCGCATCAGTGAGCCCTGTGGCTGGCTGGGCACCTGCAGGCCTGCCTGTGTGCAACTCAGAACTGCGTGGTCCTCTGACGCTGTAGTTCTGTAGTGGCTTCACGGCGGGCTTGCAGTGCGAAAAAAAAAGCGGATGGCTGACGGCACTCGTTTCGGAGGACACGAGTGCTCGTCCTCATCTCCCGAATTAGTGCAGGGGTTGCAGCGGTGATCCGGGTTGAATAATTGGGCATTCCAAATTGGGAGAAAAATAATTGCGGATTCCAAATTAAACAAAAAAACAAAATAAAAAGGAGATCAGTAATAATGTTAAGAAGGCAAATGAGGAAGGAACATGATTTTAATTAATTGGTCGCCACTCCTGGAATTGAATACTATAAAGTGATCTACCATGACAAAACCTAATATAATTTAGTGCAGTGTTAATCACACTATATCTCAGCAAAATAGAATTTCAGAACAGGGATATATAAAAAAAGAAAGTCCTCTTGAAATGAGACATGGATGCAAGACAAAGAGAGGAAACATCTATTTAACGTTGAGTCTTGGTAGTTTTCTTTTACTGAAAGTGTTCCTTTAAGAACGTCTGCCTTAGCCTTTGCACTTGCTTTAAAATAAGATTTTAGCACCAAAAAAAAACAAACTGTAAAAGATGCAGAAGTGCGTGGTTTACCTGGTCCATCTCCTCCTTGACTCTGAGTATCTCCTCCTGTTTCTCCTCCCTCAGAGAGCTCCGCACCTCACTGACAGCCTCCTGCTTCTCTCTCTGCAGGGCTCTGCTCTCAAACTCCAGCTCCTGCACTCTCTGGGAGCCCAAGACACAATACAAGCACCACTATTAGAATGCCAACATAAAACCTGTTTCAGCAGAAACACTAAAGGGGCTGATTCTGAATGAAATAGTTATGGCACTAGTGGGGTTCCATTACCTATATTACAGGAAGTGAACTTGAGTGGTAGCAGGAGAAACTGGCTTCAAAGTGGAATAAAAACAGCAAAACAAAAGAAGAGGTAGGAGAAATGGTGTTAAGGTTAATGTGTAACTTATTCAACATAAACTGAACCAATAAATGTACAAAATGTTGGGGCCATAGTATTTAAATTGATAAAATAGGGGAGAGGGCAGGTTTGTGGCTAGTATGCATCTATTTATAATTTAGTATCTTAAAGTTTAATGACTGTTCAGGTACTGTCAAGTAGGGGGCGCACTTTTCTTGTATTATGTTAAAACTTTCCGTCACAGTGCCTCGTACTTCCAGCAGGAAAAGAAACAAGGAAAATAAAATAAATTAAAAAACCACATGATTTGGAACATTAATTATTTTCAACATTGGTGGAGGGTGGAGAGGTGGGCAAATGTTCATCCAGACTCACAGCTGCTATTGTATTACTTGAACTTACAGTTTGCAGCTCGATAACTTTATTCTGTAGGGAGAGTGCTTTTCTCCTCTCTCTCTCCTGGTCCTCCTTGATGCTGTGCATGGCTCTCCTGCTCTCGTCCTCCAGTATCCCACGCTGCCTCTGGAGCTCCTCTGTTTTCTCTGCTTCCCATTTCCTGTGTTCCCGGAGCAAAGCCCCCTGCACCTGACAAGAGAAAACAGGGGCTTCAGCACCATTGCAGACACAAGTGCATTAAAGTATTTGGAGCTAATAATATAATTCCAGACATTTTCACACTCTTTAGATGTGCAGTTTAGAAAGAAACACATGTTATAGCACACATGTATTTTAATTTAAAACATGGTATCTGGTATGTTAATGAAATCTGTTTGCAGGCCTTGCTAGTCTTGCACTTTCTTGGTCCAGGACATTGAAATTGTCCTTCTTTCAGTAACCAGCCAGCTGCTTCCCTTATTGACCTACATGCTTTAACCTCAAAGACACTGCTGATGTAAAATGAAGTGTAGCACTAACACATTTCCTGGAAGGAAAGGCAAGCATAACCTTTTCAAACCTAGTGTCGATGTCATGCTTTAAACATGCCTGCTGTAATGTGTTTCAATCAAAACTGCACACTGACAACAGGTCAGATTACAACATGTCCATTGCAAAATGTCTAACAAGATAAACCCTTACCATCTCTTTGGCTTCCAGTTTGAGTTCCTCAGCTAGCTTCCTCATGGACACCTCTTGCTGCCTGACTGCTTGCTTCAGCTTCACAATTTCTTCATCTTTTAACTTTAGTAGAAATTGCAATCGAAGTATGAGACCCAAATACCATTGATTTCTTAAACACAGTCCGGGCTCCTAACAGTGTATCTATAACACATTCAATAGTGCGAAATTTGGAAATAGTATTAAAAAAACATCAGTGACTTTTTCTTCTATTTCATTTAGGCTCAAACACTATTTTAATAATGGATCTAAATACATTAAACTCTTTCATGCTGTTTTTCTGGGTTATTCAAGACAATAAGAAAACAGATGAATGAGGTCTTTTTATCGCAGTTAAGTTTTGAACTAGCTTTGTTTTATTTGAAAGCACCGCCCCTGTGCTTGCAAACATAGCATATGATAGATCATTTTGTAAGCTTCATAATTGGAAGTGTGAAATCTAATTCCACTCCCAACTTACTTAAAGTGTTCAGTTTAAGAGCATCATGTAAGCAAAGTCAGTTTAGATAAATGTGGAACAAACCAGAACACAAACTAACTGAAATGAGTGCCCATTTATTAACAACCCACATGTGACAAGGCTCTCAGTCTCTTCTCGCATGTGAAAGCCAAAGCAGTCCAAAGGGTAAAGCTCACCTGGATTTTCAGGGCGAGTTTCTCCGTCTCCATTGTGAAGGAAAGTGCTTGGTGCTTCACAGCCTCCAGCTTGTCCTCCTCTGCTTGTTCCCTAACCTGAAGAAGAGAATAAAAGGAATGCAGAAGTTGCTTAACTAACAGGTGTTCACACACCGTGCAGAACATTTTTTTAAATAGATATACCTGCTCAGTAGAACTGAAGGTCAGTGGCTGAAAGAGAAACTGAGATATTACAGCACAAGCTTACCTGTTGGATTTCTTGCTGTTTGATTAAATCCAGTTCTTCTTTCAACTGCTGTTTCGCTTGCTCCTAAGGTAGAAAGATATAAGCAATCAATAAGCTAAAATGGACTGAGTGGGTCTTAAGAACCAATATTAAAATAAAGGGCTTGGAACTTTCTCCATATGTTCTCCCCCTCCCTGCTCCCATGTGTTATCCTCCTCTCTCTGCCTCTCCCTCTCCATGTATTATCCCCCTCTCTGCCTCTCCTCTCTCCTCTCCAGTGGTTTACTGTCTATCTCCTCTCTGCCTCTCACCTCTTCCAGGTGTTTGACTGAGTCTCTCCCCCCTCTTCTCACCTCTCTCCTGGTGTTTGACTGTCTCTCCTCTCTGCCTCTCCCCATGTGTGTTCTTCCTTCTCTCCCTCTCACCTCCTCCAGCTGTTTGTCACGGTGGAGCTGCTGCAGCTGGCTCTGGTGTTCCTGTGTCAGGGTCTCTCTGGCTGTGACCAGGGCCTCTCGCTCAGCCTGCAGGGCGGCCTGGCCCTCCCTCAGCCTCAGCAGCTCTAGCTCCTTCTCAGACAGGATGCGCTCCAGTGCTGAGATCTTCCCATCCCTCTCCAGGAGCTGGACAGATGCCTCCTGCACCTGCCTGATCAAGGCCTGGCTCGCATTACTGCTCTGCAGGGCCAGTTTCTGCAGCAGTGCAGGACAGGACAGATGAGATAGGAAATCTATGTATATCAAGCACTTTCTTTTGGCTACAGATATACAGAGTCACGGGTTATAACGCGCCTCATTATAGTGTGGATCAAGATCTCATAAATTGAAAAAAAATGTAGTTAGTCCACAAAAGATTTTTCCTAAAATGTTTAATTACCACCACTCTATCTGAACCTGAACTCAAAAGGCAGCACACATTAAAGTAAACCTGTACCTGTGTCTGCTCCTCCTGCATCCTGTTCATCTCTCTCAGCTGCTGCTCCAGTCTCCCATTCCTCTCCTGCAGCAAAGCCTCCTGGGCCGCCCGCTCCTCCAGCTCCACCTGGCAGTCCTCCAGCTGCTGTGGGGTCAAACACCATCAGCGTGCGCGCACACACACACACACACACACACACACACACACACTGCTCTGCCTTCATAAGGCATTCTGTGTTTGACCAATTCAAGTCACATTGGACCATAGTTAAAGCCTCAGTGAAATCAAACAGAACACCTGCCTTTTTTACGATCATCTTTTGTCATGAACATCCTGTAATAGAGCCAGATTGCTGCTTTTCTTAATAAGCGTATTGAATAGAAGTTTATTGAAATATGAAAGGCAAGACTTTTTGAAAACTAAAGCAAGTTGACAAACGATTCAGCTATTGCCTTCTTCAATGTACCTCTTCAAGGCACAAGGTGAAAACATTTGCCTAATTGACATAGCTTCTTAGTGTTATGTTAGAATGAATGGATGGGGCATTCAGATTGAGATATCAGTGCCAATCACATCCCTGTGACTGCGGCGCTGTGCAGAGCAGTCTGTCAGTACCTCCTGCAGCAGGCTGATCTTGTCCCGGCGCCATGCTGCTCTGTGAACAGCTCGCTCCTGGTGCAGCTCAGCTGCCGCTCTAGCTCCTGCCTCTCCAGGACAGACAGACTGCCCTCCTTGAGCCGCAGCCGAGCCCTGAGCTCCTCACGCTCCGCACTCAGAGACAACACCTGCACAGCAATGCACCGGGTCAGCACAAGCAAGGGGCTCTGCCCAGACTGAGGTCTAGTGTCTGCAAGATCTGTCAAGGTTCCTAACGCTTCAGCCCAGAGAAAGTGGGTACCAGTTGATTAAATTAAGTATTTATTATTTAAAACTTTAGTTTCAAATTTAAAAAGTTATTGCAGCCCCCCCTGACAATTCACCAATTCTGAAGATGTATTTTAAATTGTATATACATAATAACCATTTCATATGCTTTGGGTCACCACAGTGATTTAAATTCCACAATACTGAGAAAAAGGATAGCAATTTGAAGTGACATAATTGTATGGTACAGTTTCAAATGTTTATACAACAGATTATTACTACTCTGCAAAATGATGATGATGATGATGATGGTGATGATGCAGCAGTACAGTGTATAGGAGAAACAGTTCTGCTGTACCATACAATTGTTTCTCTTCATTTTTCTTGATCAGTATTGGAAACATCATATCGTGGGAACACAAAACATTATAAAAGTTTATCAACTACAACAATTTGAAAAAAACTCTGCTTCATGGTACAGCCGTTGCACTTCTATAAAAGAATCCTGAAAAAGTGGGGGTGTTTATTTTGTTTCCTATGGGGCTGACTTCTCTTTCCACCAGTGTATTCTTTAATGATGAATCAAGGCAATGGTGAGGAAATCAGCCATGTGCCAGTATAGACATAAGAGTAGAGCAATCAGGGCACCACTACATATATAGAAGAATAATAATAACATAAATCAAAGTGCTCCAGTCAGGACTCACTTGGTTCTGCAGAGTGCTCTGCTGGCTGTTGTGTGTGGCAGAGCACTGTCTTCTGAGCACGCTCAGTTCCTCCTCTAGAGTCTGCACTTCCTGCAGACACGAGTCCCGCTTATACTCCAGCACTGCCAGCTCCGCCCTGCAGGGAACACCAAAACAAATACTGACTGGAGTTGAGGCTTCTAGTGGAAAACTACTGCCCTGAGGGGCAATCACCACAAAGGGTATAGATATTTCTGCCCCCTCTGCAACAGCGGGAACTGTGTGTTAGGAAATGGAAAATCTCTCCACAGTTTGAGGAGACAGGAACACTGTGAAAGTAAAAGAGGAAAAAGCCTGGAAATGTAATTGGTAGAAAAGGCTGCTTGTTTCCTCAGTACCTCGTCTCCTCTGCCTGGCTCTTGATGTCTGTGACCCGGGTCTCCAGTCCTCTCGCCTCCTTCTGGCTTTTCTCAACTGCACCCTTCACCGACTCCAGCTCCTGAACTGCATGCTGGGACAACAAAACAACTCTCACACAGTGCTAATCACATCCTGGGGACCACATACTAAGTTCGGTTCAACCCCAGTTAGATCATTAAATGTATTAAGTGCAATTAACATATTAGCAGAAATTAGGTCATAACGCTGGGAAGTGATTTCCTGTAAATTGTTGTTATTCATAAATAATAATCCGATATACAATAATTTGATACATCTATCGTCTATATCAAATGTCGTTCATGGCAGAAGAAAATGATCAAATGTTCTGTTTAATTGACTGGGTCCAACTTGTCTTTCATCTACTTGACTTTGGTCCAAGCTAATTACAGGTCATGTTTTAAGAGCTTTGAGCTCTTGGTATTGGTTAGGTACCTTTTTTTTCTGAAAAGCCTCAGTCAGCGATTGCTCTATCTCTTGCACCTGGGCCTTCCTGTGTGACAATCTCTCCTCTTCCACAGCAAGATCCTATTGGGGGGGGGGCACAAAGACCAGCCGTCTGAACACAGCAGTGCATGCAAACACCAGCTTTAATCACAAACGTTAACATTTCAATGATTTAAAATTACATGTGTATTTAGAACCAGCATGGTTCACATTCATTGTTCAGATAAACTGAATAGTGTAAAAATAGAATTAGAGAAAAAAAAAAAAAACACATAGAAAAAGGCAGTGTTCCAGGGGAAGAAGCCACTATACCCGCTGTACCTGAACAGAGCTCCCAGAATCATGTCTAAAATCTAAAGACATGATCCTGAGAGCTCCACTGAGGCCACACTGGATGCAAATTGCTGTGCTAGGACTGAGAAAAACTATTTTGCAGACACAACGGCCAGGTTTATCGTGGTCTTTACAACAAAATGCAATTTGCACGAGTTCTGTTTGTGAAAGAAAAATAAGTCTTCAAATTAATTTCACAAGTTGTTTGTTAATTGTTTTACAACATTATTTTTATTTTACTTGAAACACAAGAAAATGATACAAAGTGTATCTCAACAGCTATAGCAATACATCAGTTAAGATAACTCTGAAACTCACTACCTAAACCAAGTTGCCTCTTAATTCTGTCTTCGATTATCATTCATCGATTTATAGTTTTCAGATTGCCGGAGTGTACTGATTTATCTTAAGCAGACATCCACAGCACTAATCAACTGCAGTGTAAACACAGAGACTAATAAGGATGAATCTTATAGAGTGAATACAATAGGTGCTTATTAATTGGCACATTTGTCTTTGTTAATGTTGTAGTAATAAACAGCTTGGGTGCAGGCTTGTGTTACTGAGTGATTTTTATGGTCAGCATTTAATGAAACTAAAGATTTGGCTGCTAGTGCCAGATTCCACTGACCCGACGCAGCCTGGAAACAGATTCTTCCAAGATCTGCCGATCCGAGTCCAACAAACGGGAAGAACGCTGAAATTAAAAAGGGTGAAGCGGTGATGTCAAACAGACACAGCTACTTTTTTGTACTTATTTTCTGAACAGTTATTTTATTTAAAAAAAAAAAAATACTGCAAATAAATTAGACTCAATAGCTATATTCACAAATTATTTCCCCCTAGTTGCTAAGGACCAAAGTATTTATACAAATATTGTATACAATTTACCCTCAGAATTAATTAATGAGACAAAAAACACATTTAAAAAATCAAGTGATTATCTATGAGATTTATTCATAAATGGTAAAATGTATCGTAACTAAGTCAAGTAGACCAACGATTCAGCCAGTATCTTCATCAGCATACTGAACACACTTAATAAGGCAAGAGCCAAACCATTTTTCTGCTTGACATGAGACTGAAATGGCAGTTTAATGAGAAGTGAGATTCCCCTTGTTTACTAAAGCGGTCCTCATACCTGGTGTGCTTCGCTGATCTCTGAGCCCAGGCCCCGCCCCCAGGACAGCTCCCCGCCTCTCTTGGGACACGAGTTCCACTTCACTGGGCTGCTGGTCCTCCACTCTCCACTGCTCTCCATGAAGCGCTGCTCTAAACTCTCCTCCTCCTCGTCCTCCTCCTCCTCCTCGTCAGTCACCATCCTATCAGAGCTCTCAAACCTAAAACACAGGAAAGACCGTATTCCATCCCTATCCAGCGACTTGTAACTGTGCAACACAGCGAACACATGCATCACATCTTCTAAGGAAGTCATTAATAAGGATGCAAATCTTAAAAGCAGTAACTATTTACCTATGTGTTAATAACACAGTAATAACAGTGTTGTGTAGTTACAATGTAACAACAGACATACTTACAAACTGAAAAAATGGCAGTTGCTATTTTTTGTAATTACACTGTATTAATACAAACCTGGTTGTGTATTCACAGTGTTATTACAATGTTATTATAGTGCAGTTAGTCACTTCATGTAAAGCATTTTGTTTTGTTAATTTTTTTTTTTTTTTCAAAGCCAATTTGATTAATTAAATCCCATTATTTCCCAGACCAGCTCTTTCCCAGTTTACTCAGGATGCCATTCTCTTACCTGCATGCATCCTTCTTGGGGCTTCGGGGTCTTTTAGTGGAGCGACATCCAAACGGAGCAGCCACGGGTACACTCTTCAAACCTTTCAAACAAAACTAGAGCTTTACCATTGCACATGATTTACAACTGGATACCACAGGGCCTTTGGAATACCCATGTTTCATCATTTACAACTAGATACCACAGGGCCTTTGGAATACCCATGTTTCATCATTACAACTAGATACCACAGGGCCCTTTGAAATACCCATTACAACTAGATACCACAGGGCCCTTTGAAATACCCATGTTTCTACCACGACCAGTCCCTGTGTTTTCTTTCTTCTAACCTTTGCAAAACATAATAGACATGCTGGATAAAATGGTTCTCAACAGGCTCTATTCCAGGTGGGATTCAAGAAACAAATAAACAACGCACCCTGAGCGGAGCTTTTCTTTCTGCGCAGAATGTCACGGAACGTGCGTTCAATCTGCTGCAGTTTAGCTGTGTCAAGATCACTCTGGTCTGAGTAGAGGTCATCTGCAGCGGCGCTCTTAGCAGAGACAAAGCCTTGAAGACAATGTGCCATTGTTAATGGGTAAGAGAAATTGTATTTGCACAAACCCTACAAACCCTACAAAGACACATTTTCTGAGAGGAACTAGCACAAAAACACTTGTTGGGGGAAGAAGCACTAAAATAATTATTCTGGAGTAGTTTATTGAATTATTTAAAACTGTTAAAAATACTGTATTCCTCCCTAATAAATGGCCCTTCCCTTTTTATTTCAAAACAAGGGTCCTTATGAATTTTGAAAAGTAACTTCAGGGTCTGTATTACAGCTTTGAACAACTGGCTGTTTTAAAAAACTGGCTTATTAATTTGATATAGAAAAATGTATTTTCTTAAAAAACGTATTACATTTAAGTATAATTTAAAATTGGAAGCAGTGTAAGTTAAGTAGAACTAGGAGAGACTTTGTGTTGCCTATAATAGATTACAAATGTTGTTCAAACTAATATGTTCTATGTAAAAGGTATGACAAAGTGGAACCGTGTTTCGCACAATGTCCCTTTTCTCAGTGTGAAAAGAAAGCTGCTTAAACCTGTTCAAAGCCTCAGAGAGTCTTACCATTTCTGGTAGAGAGTGCTTTCTGAAAGTGCTTCCGGACTCGATCTGTTTTCACTGAATCCAGATCGCTGTCTATGGTCACTTCATCAAAACTCTTTACAGGAACCCCTTGTAAAAAAAACACAATTACATTAAGTTTAGAGCAGAACTAGTAATCACAGTTCTAACTTAAAATGTTCTTTTGTGAACAAAGAGAAAGCATCCCTGTGGTAATAAACTAAAGGGTTTGTTTGTAAACATGA